>KN714660.1:1188782-1211702 GCA_000812005.1 Coccomyxa sp. LA000219
TGCAACACCACGAATATCATCTTGCCACATAAACTGAATCATGGTAGCTGCATGCTCTCCAAACAGCCCTACATGCCTGTCACGAATAGCTTGAAGCCCTGGGCATTCAAATACAACATGTTGCTCATCACCCAGGTGTTCACCCGCACACAAAGTGCATATTCTATGCAACCTAGGGACACCTTGCCTACGGCCAAGATCCCATGGAAGATTGTGGCAGCCCAACCTGCCACACAGTGCAGTGCACTGAGTCGCCTATGGCAGGTTTTCCCTGCCGGGTGTGTCCTGGGCAGCGCAGTTGCCCAAGATCTGCCCACTGCGTGCTATCCAGCATAACTTGTCGATGACAGAACCCCGCCACAGAGCCAGACTACCACAGCAGTAATTCCACTAACCATCGTCACCCTGCTCTCCACATTTCTCGAAATCAGCTTTGGCAAAGCCTGGGCTGCTCAACTCGAATAGGGCGCCTCAACCTTTGAACACAGCCGTCTCTACGCAGGGGCCCGCGAGAGTGTCGGAAGAGAGCTCCCTCCTCCTGTTTTTGCTCTTTCTATGAGGCCGGTGGCAAAGCCAGCCAGCTGTGGACTCTACAGAGCTGACTTACTATATCCTAGCGTTGTCAGACAACTTTCGCCTCGTCCTGACGCGTGGAGCCTGCGAGACAGCAAGACCTTTGTCAGCCCGCATGCCAAGGCATCAGAGAGCCTGCGATGGTCAGCTGAGAGCAGGCTCTCGGCCGCTGTCGGCACCTCAGAACCTGCCAGTGCTACTCCCCAGGTGAGCTTCCAGACGTTGTCCTGCGAGCTGTGAGTCGCTTTCGCGCCGCAGCCACCCTTGGGTAGCAGGCCCTCGCAAGCAGGGCAGTCATATAAAGAGTTGGCCTCAAAGTTTCTAGGCCTGCAAGGTCTAGGCTGGGGCCATGCATCTGTGTGACTACCAAATGGTGGCTGTGATGAGACTAAAGCTAGCCATGAGGGAGCTGGCTATGCCTCCACCAGAGCAACGCTGCAATGATTATCGAGCCTGTGCAATGCCCAGCCCAGCGCAGGCTATCAATAGTGCTGCTTCGCATGGAGGCTCAAGTCAAGATGCATTGATGACCTTTCTTGCGTTTTCGTGCAGATCACAGCAGAGACCGGGGAGCAGCAGGTGCTGAGGCAGCTCGCACGCATCATCGACCCAGACTTCGGCCAGGACATTGTCAGCTGTGGCTTTGTGAAGGGTCTACGGGTCGTCCCGCAGACGGGGCAGGTCACCTTTGCCCTGGAGCTTACCACGCCGGCCTGCCCCATCAAGGATGAGTTCGAGCGCAAGGCCCGGGCCTATGTCATGGAGCTTCCATGGGTTCAGCAGGTGAGCCTGATCAAGGTCACCTTGAATACAGAACGCTCACCACGCCAGCATGTCCCATGAAGGATGTCTTTGAGCGCAAGGCCCATGGCTATGTGATGGACCTTCCCTTGGTTCAGTAGGTCAGCCTGGTCCCTTCCGTCACGAATGCTGTGAGCTCAGAGTACTATACTGGCCATAGCATGAACTAGAGTCAAGCAGAGAATGAGTCCACCTAGCCACCTGGCCACTTTGACAAAAGCGCCACTGTCCAATTCCTGCTACACCCGCAGTGTGGTGTGGCAGTTGCTATGGGTAGTGCACTGGTGAGATTAGAGTCTGGAGGAGGCAGCGTTTGATGAGCATCTTCTGGTGCAGGTGGACCTCACAATGACTGCACAGCCGGCCAGACCCATGACACCGGATGAAGGGCGCTCAGGCGGGCTAAAGGGCGTAAGGCATGTCATCGCTGTCTCCAGCTGCAAGGGAGGTATGGCCCATAACCCTCTCACTCAGCGGCAATGCTGACCCCAAGCATATGCAGTGCGGTCCTCAGGATGAAGGCCATGCAGCGGGCATATCTTTGGGCAGGCTCGGGCACCTGGCTTCTCCAAATCTGTGTCCCTCCTGCAGCGCAGACTTTGAAAGGAGAGGCTGCAAGCTTTTGCTGCAACCTGTGAAGCCAAGCAATTGGCATTCTTCAGTCACCTAACACCGAGGTGGCTCATCTGCAGGTGTTGGGAAGTCAACGGTGGCAGTGAATCTCGCCTACACGCTGGCACAGATGGGTGCCAAGGTAGGCATCTTCGATGCTGACGTGTACGGGCCCAGCCTGCCCACCATGGTCAGCCCGGAAGTGCGCGTGCTCCAGATGAACCCTGAAACGCGCCAGATCACGCCCACAGAGTTTGAGGGCGTGAAGCTGGTCTCTTTTGGCTTTGCGGGCCAAGGCAGCGCCATCATGCGCGGGCCCATGGTCTCAGGTGACTTTATCCCTTCCAGTGTCCACATCAGCGCCAGGTCAGCGAATACGCTGATGCTGGCGTCCTTGTCAGCGCTCGGGGCTATATGACTTAGCCGATGTGGCAAGCCATTGGTCAGAGCCAGCGTCATGGCATGCTGTACAACCTGGACATTCATGCATCAGAGGCTTTGCAATGATATGGCTTGCACTCTGCCTCCTGCATAGCTGGAAGCAGGATTGATATGTTGCGGTGACGAGCTCATGTAGCTGCATGAGGTATGCATCTCGTCAGACAGCATGGGAAGAATGCTACCCAGACACTGCGAGCCAGCAGCTGCAGGCCAGCAATTCACGTTGTGTGGCCATCTGCAGGTGTAATACAGCAGCTTCTCACAACTGCAGACTGGGGCAGCCTGGATTATTTGGTGGTGGACTTCCCGCCTGGGACTGGGGATATACAGCTGACCCTCTGTCAAGTAAGCCGCACTCTCTGCAACATGCACTACTTATCACGGAAGCTCAAGCTTGCTACGTGCTGAGCGCTCTGGGGAATAGTGATCGTCACCTCAATAATGAGGATGTCATGACCAAGATGTGCACATCTGAGGCTTCGAGTCTATCTGAGGCGTTCATGATGAAGCGTCCGGGTGCATGCATGCTTGCCCTCTGCTGATGCAACAATCCTCCCAGGCATGTCTGGTAGCCACACTGCGAGTCCAGATGTCATCACGCTGACGCGTGCCTGTTCTCGCAGTCTGTACAGTTCTCTGCAGCGGTCATCGTCACGACACCTCAGAAGCTGGCGTTCGTTGATGTGGCCAAGGGCATCCGCATGTTTGCGCGCATGGCTGTGCCCTGTGTGGCTGTGGCCGAGAACATGTCCTTCTTCGACACAGATGATGGCAAGAGGTTTGCACCCAACCCTACTGACCTACCCAATAACACCTGCAAGCATGCGGCAGGGCTGCAGGTCCCCTTGAAAGAGATCACGCCTCTTGCGGGTTCAGGTGCGAGCATGCATCCAGTGGAGCGTCTCTGTATGTGTATATTTGTGTTCCCATCCTAGCCCCTCATTTCCTTGAAGTCTCTGCATTTTTCCTAACGAGTCGGAAGGCACACAAGCTTGCAGCGTGTGACTCGAAACACGTCTGGGAGTTGAACACAGACGTCATGTACACGAGGTGCAAGGATGGGAGGCATTGCATAGTGGGCTGTGGGTGGGGAAGGCAGGCAGTGAGAGGGTTGAGGCATGCGCAGGTACTATCCTTTCGGGCAGGGCTCCGGGGAGAGGGTGAAGCAGGAGTTTGGGCTGCCACACCTTATCCGCTTCCCCATCCTGCCAGAGCTCTCAGAAGCCGGAGACGGTAATGCCCTCACTAGCAATCCCCTCGTGATGCCTACCACACTGAGAGAGCTGTGTGAGGTCCCCATCCCTAGGAATCCCCCTTATGATGCCTGCCTCACTGGGATCCCTTCAGAGCAGCAGCTTCCCGTGAGGGACACCAGTGGGCATAATCACTAACAAAGGTCTCACAGGAATCCTGCGCAACAGCTTCCTGTGATTGATGGGGCATGAGCCATGACAAAGGTCTACAAGGGGCCCCTTCTGAGCAGCATGCTCATCAGATCCTGCCACCCTAGGAATCAAGGGTATGTTGCACCGGCTTGCCATGCATGGCAGGGCATGAGCCATGGGGAAGGGGTGGTTGCTGGTGTCCTGCTGGGTGGCAGAGCATCATCTGCGAAGCAGCACCATTTCCGGGAGTGCCGTTCTTGGGAGGACTGCCAACTCCTGCAGTCTCCCTACTGGCTGTAGGGAGAGAGCTCAAACAGATTAAGACGCATCTTCTTGAGAAGGCTGGTTAGTAACGGCCTGGGTGCACCTCAATTCTCAAAGGATACCTGGGGCAGGGGTTGCCCAGGCATGCAGCTTGCTCGCATGCTGCCGATGAACTCACAGCATGCAATGCTGCACAGGTGGCAGGCCATTGGTAGTGGCTCACCCCTCCTCCCCAACAGCAGCGTCCTTTATGGAGCTGGGCGCAGGCCTTGTGCGGGAAGTTGCAAAAATGCAAAGGCAGCAGCGCAATGCAGTGAGGTGAGACACACCATGCATAGTCTACCTTGTGCTATGACAGGCCAGGCAAACGCCTTGCATGTATAAGGTACTGGAGGTTGCCCAGGCGCAATACTCGGCTAAGCATGGGCATGGCAGACACCTCATAGACGGCCAAGCTTTGGGATATTACCATCTTCAGCATTGTTGTCCATGTATGCACTGGGCTGGACATCATTGGAAGGGACCATTTGCTGAGGTCTTTATATGCGAACAGACGCGTTTCAAGATGTGCTTCCAAACCTTATGTGTCCGTGAGGAGAGTTCTCCTTGACACATGTAATGCTCTGCAGGTATGATGCTGCGCAAGGGGCCTTCGTCTGCCAGTTGCCAGAGAGCAACAGGGCAGAGTTCTACCTGCATCCAGCAGTGGTCAGGCGGAACGACACAAGTGCAAAGAGCATTAATGAGTGGACTCGGGAGAAGATATTGAGGTATGCCGCTGTCACATAGAGGCTGATGCTTTATCAAGGCATGCACATCACCTCACCTCTGCATTTCTCAGATCCCTGTATCTCGGCCTGGTCTGCATCTTTTCTACTGCTTGCACAGCACCGTTTTGCAGGATGAACCATAATGCTGCAGCAGAGCTCATGGACCTTAATGCACCTGATATTGCATTCCTCTGCAATCTTCTGGGCAGCATGTCCTCAGGAGAGACCCACACTAGGTCAGATCCTGCTAAAAAGCCGATATGCTTGCAGGGATTCTGACATTGCAGAGGACATCCAGCCGGAGTCTGTGCAGCCTCTTGGGAACTATGCTGTTCAGATCACTTGGCAAGATGGCTTCAACCAGGTGAGGCTGGGTCTGCTGCCTGCTATCGCCCCTTTGTCTGGCAACCCTTCTAATTTCTCATTGTAACTGCCAAGCGTCCCTATGGGGGTAGGTTATGATTTGCCACCCTTGGAACATTGATAAGGGGTATTGCACTTGGCAAGAATATGAAGGATGCATCCCAATACACCCTCAGCATGAGCTTATGGCCATTGAAAGCCTGCAGCAGCGTTCCGCACAACTGTGCTGCATGCTCACGACAGTGTTGGATGGGTGAGTCTGACGGCTGAGCTATGATGCAGGTGGCGCCCTTTGACTTGCTGGCCGGCCTCCCTGAATACGTTTTACCACCGTACAGCGTCCCTGTCATTGACAATGTGTGAGGGGAAGCATGTGAGGGCAAGCTTTGCTGCGGGGCGGCCTCTGCTATAGCTCAGAGGAGGTGCCTAATGGGGCCTATAGCAGTTGTGCTTGGGCTTGAGAAATTTAGAGCGTCTCGAAGTCTCTGCTTTGAACACGTGTGTAGAGCAGAGCAAATTCTTGACCGGTGCTAGAAGCGGACTAAAGTATGCCCGCATTGGGCTGTGAGGACCTTATTGAATGGAAAAGCAGACTGCAGATTGACGATGACAAAGTGTTGCCACGTGCGGTAGAATTTGTGATTGAGGCATGGCCTACTCAATTAGAGGACCCATATCAGACTAGTGGGGGTAGAGGGAGATTTTTCAATGCTGGCATGACGTGGTAAGTAATGTCGTTTGCTGTTGAGACCATTCGAATGCTTGGTATCCATCCTAAGCGCTAGAATGCGACAGACGATGATTGGCGCTGTATTCTGATCAGAGGTCGGGTGGCACCCGACCAGCCAAGAGAGAGAGAAACTTTACATCTTTTCCAGCCACCTAGGGCAAGTGTTACTGAGCCTCGTGCTACTTCACGCATGACGAAAAGTAGCCGAAGATGCGATCGAAGAAGTGCTCAGTGCTCTCTGCGTACCGCATTTTTAAGGCTATCGGAAGCCTAGGAAGGCGCAACCCGATGGCTCCCTGGGGTGACTAACGGTTTGTAGTACGCAATGCGAACTTTCGAACTTTTCAAACGGTCAGATCGCTGGAACCTTGGTGTACCGGTCTGGGGACGGTCCATGCCTTGTACAGAGACTCTATCATTGAGGAACTGGCATTTCTGAGAATGGAGACCTACTCGGATCACAGTGCCATCCTAGACTACCTTGCACAGGTTGAGCAGGAGGAGCAGCTTCGGGAAAGCTTGAAGAGCAAATCAGGAATTGCGGCTTTGAGAGTCGAGAAAGGTGAGGGTCCTGGCATTAATGCTGATGAGATAGCCAGTACTGTGAATAGACTTGCTCCAGATTCGGGCCATCGCCATCGGGGCGTCTGTTCGTTGTCCAGGTTGCTGGAGTGCAATGAGATTGTGTTGTTACGAGAAAGAAAAACAATAGCATCTTTGGGCGAATTTAATGTATTGTGTCGAAGATATGATGGCTTTACAGTGGGTTTCCACGATCTGATGCCCAAAGAGGTTGTAGGTGAAAATGCCATCCAGCAGGGCTGGATCGCACATCAGCATCAGTACCTGTACGCGAAGGAAAAACAGAGGGGATTCTTCAGATAGCATTGGGCTGCACTGCAGGCGCGGGTCCCTACAAGACATGGGAAAAGCAGCCACTCTGCGATGAGCATGGTGGAGCATCGTCCTCTAGCGCTGATGAGGACTACTACAATGACAAGGAGCACAGCGGCGGCAGCATCGTCAGCAGGAAGACTCTGCAGTACCTCGTCTGGTTCAACGCCGCGCTGTTTCTACTTGTGGTGATTGGGGGCACCCTAATGGTAAGTCCTCTAAAATCATCTTGCATGCATGCAGCATCCCAGCATTTGACCTTGTGCAAATGGTTCTGACAGGAGATGCTAAAGCTTGTGCCCGTCGACCCTGGCAGGCATCGGAAACAAGGACACATGTGTGCTGGGGCCACGCCCCGACATGCCCCTCGCAGGAAGCCAATGCGTCTATGGCTTGGTAGTAATGCTGCGGCTGCGCACGGATCCTATAAGTAAGTACCCAAGCGCCTTTTTGCAGGGCGCCTACAGTCACCCTCGAAGCAGTGTGGGCAGCACAAAGCCGGAGCCTCCAGGAAGCCTGCTCAGGCACAACGCCCTACTCAACCTGCACAGCAACCCAGCAATGCACAAAGCACCGGCGCCAGCTCCGATGTCCTTTTCAGGCCCTGCCAGCACTCCGCACATTGCCCCTGCAACGTCAGTCGCAGCACCAGGTGTGCTCCTGAGGCACATGCCCTTGAAAGCAGCAAAGAAATAAGGCATCTCTCTGGTTGGGACTGGGTGGCCACATCTTGGGGCTGACTCAGCGGGCTGCATGCTTCATAATGTGCGATTGTACAGTGAGTTTGGCGCGCCAGGACCTCAGTCTATTTGGTATGTCCTTAATCGGACATACCTTGCACGGGCAGCATTTTTGACCAGGTTGCTCAATGCCAGGTTGCTCAGTGCCAGGGTAACTGCTATGGCATATCAGAGTCTCCTGCTTTCCACAGAGATGTGAGCATCAAGAATCCAGTCAATATCCTAGGCGCCTGTTGTCCATGCGAGCTGCAGTCTCTTCAGTTGCTGCGGCATGCCGCCAACGTCTTGGCGCTTCTGTCAGTGCTCTAGCCTGGGCCTGCATCGCACTGCGCCCTCAGGAAGCTGGTGTGATAGGCTGCCGGCACATGCAGGCCTCGGTCCGGCGCCTGCGCTGATTCCGGCTCGGGACAAGTTTGGCGCCGGCAAGCGGGCGGGCGGCGCTGCGCAGCGCCAAGCGGCGCCGGCGGCCTCAGCGGCTGCGCTGGCGGCGGCACGGTACTGGAAGGAGCAGCAGGAGGACGAGAGCGAGCAGGGTAAGGCATTTTTGATGGCTCTTTTGCATCTCCCCTTAGGCAGCCATGCCAACAGCGCCCTCAAATTCACATGTGCGAATAGTCACTGCAAGCACTGCTACTGCGCTGTTATTATCACAGGTCTTGTGCGAGCCACATTCTCTGACCTTAAAGGCAGCAGCGAGGGGACAACCAGCCTGCCGGACGATGCCATCAGCGCTCACACTTGCAGGCTCTGCAGAGGTCTGTGTGATGTGAAGCAAGACGCACACTCTTGTACGTCAGACATCAGCTGAATGTGCTCAAGCGTCATCATCACGGGTGCACGAGCTGACAATGCCAGGATGTGCTGCAGAGGTGGGCCATGCCTGGGAGGACGGCGATCTCACATGGACAGGGCCTGCGTCAGTGCAAGCCCCTTCGCCTGCAGTAGCATGGTACTGGAGGAATAGGGTTTCAGGCCCTGCCCCGGAGGCACTGCCCCCTGTGCCGGCACCAGCGCCGGCGCACGCATCCAAGCCCATCGCTATTAGTCAAGAGGATTACTGGGCCCGGGCTGCCCAGTACTTTTCGTCTGCAGCCTCACAGGTCCGGTGCACTGTGCCTCTGTCATGGCTGGCCCCCAAACAACATGCTCGCAGCAGTGCGTCCCTTTTGGCGACATACAGGTCCGTTGCATTGTGCCTCTTGTCGTGGCTGGGCCCCAGAACTACGCAATGGCAGCCGTGAGTCCCGGTCCGTGACGCACAATGTGCAGAAGGGATATCTCGGGTCCTCAGTATTTCATGTCCTTAAGCCGGCTGTGGGCTGTTCAGGGGATGCAGCATCAGCCGGTGCAGTCGGCACAAGGCATGGAAGGAACAGGCAGCAAGCCTTGGCAGCACATGCAGGGCAGGCCTGACTCTGTGAGTGACCCAGAGGCGCAGCCAGAGCCTGCAGGGCGCTTGCCAGCTCAGCAGAGTGCCTACTCGGGCACCGACTACGACGAGATCCCGTCGCAGGCAGACATGGCTGCCCAGATCTACAGCGGGAACCCTGCGCTGCCCAAGCAGGCTGCCCATGGCGCGCCCAAGCCCGCCCCCAAGGCGACTGCGCTTAGCAAGTGGGTGCCCTTCCATGCTGTGTCGTCGAAGCTGCCTACAGCCGCGCGTCCGGCCGAGGCAAGCGGAGCAACATACCTCACACCCTCTGAGGTCCAAGCTATAGGTGGGCTTTTCCTTCGAAGAGGCTTGTTGATGCAGCTGCAATCATGCTTCTCGCATACATGTCTTTGGATCTCATTAGGTCTGAGAGCTGCATTGTGAACTCAAGCAGGAGATATGCATCTCCCTGAACTGGACAATGTGCAGAGATGGCTTGCAAGTATTTCACGACGTCTCAGTAGCTAGGGAGCACGCTCAAGGTGGTGTGATGCAATGCAGGTTCAAGGCCGCGTCAAGCAGACACTGCGGATCTGCAAGAGGATGGCTTCCTTGATGCCCAGACAAAGCCCTGGCCTTGATCCAGGACATAGATAGCTTGGTAGAGTGTACCTTGCTGCAGCGTTTGCGCGTTATCAGTAGAGAAGACATTGTTAGCTGATGTGTCCGCATATGCGTGTGCAGCAATGTATGACGCCTCAGGAACATGACCTCATGGTGCGAATGACAGCCTCTGTATATTATCTTGTAAACGGCTCATCATTTGTAGTGAGAGCTTCCCTCATCATGCTGATCTAGGTTGTCTCGGCAATGTGGAACACTTCGGCTGGATTTTTGTCTGTTGAGGGCACTCTACATAGCCCTGTCAAAGCGATCATGCATCGACGCATCAGAGAGTATTTGCATACGCAGGACTGAGAACCAGGCGACCCACACGCTAGGTGCTGAGCAATAGGAACCCCAAAAGTCCCGAGCCCTAGATGACGGAGATCAACGCACCGCCCGTGCGCGGTGGTGACTCATCGAGATGGCTGGTCGTGACAGAAAGTTTATTGAAAGGCCAATCTGAAAGGCGTGACTATCAATCTTATTCATAATCTATCCAAGACGTTGTGTATCGTCATCTGTTCGTCTTTCATCGTCATCTCGGTGGAAGGGTTCCGGAAGGTCTCGGCCTTCGCCCGGTTTCACCTGGATAGTGACCCCCAGAGCTTGCAGTCCTTGGGTCTGTGAGCAAGAGGCATCGAACATATCGTTCTTACTTGATCCGCGGCAGATATAGCACGGACAAGGCTGCACACTGGCAATCTGCAGTATCGGAAACTTGCTGCTAGTCTCCTTGCAGCGGTATAAGCACACTCAGCAAATGCAGCTCCACTAGAGACGTTCAAATGAGGTCGATCTTGGAGCAGGGAGCGCGCTCATCCGCATCAAAGCGGAGACGGCTTCTTTTCTGCCTGGTCTTCTTTGGAGCTGCAGCATGCAGAGCACAGCTGCGCGAGCACGAACGGAGGCTCACAGAGCTTGATAAGGAATATTTAGCTCCTGAAGCACCCACGGCGAATGCACGTCGACAGAAGTGCGCCGGAATAGAACAGCTAGCAACCCTGAAAGGCGAATGGGTGCGCTTTCTAGACTGATTCCGATATTGAACCTTAGCGAGCCAGTGATGGTGGTCATGTTGACAGATCACTCGACTCTGCAGCTCGTGTATTGATCATCTGTTGCGCGCAGGTCAAGCATCCAGACCACAACTATCAGGGCATGACAGATCCCAAAACATGCCCAGATTTTGTCGGTGACTACGACTGTCGCTCGTCGGATATAGACGCTAAGTATCACTCACTCCAGCAGAAGGTGAGCCTCTGACAGGCTCCTGGCAAATGCTCTAGGCGCGCCGCAGTTGCTCCCTGTATGCGCATGCCTCAATATTGACGCAGGTCAACTCTCATACCCCTCTCTCGAGGAAGTGATCTGGCTACGATTGCCTTCTCTGTGCTACGCACTACTGTGTGTGTATGCTCTAGCGCAGCAGGCATTTCCATAGCACACCTTCTGGGATTCAGGGGTATGGGCTGTGCCCAGCTGGACCAGGGACTGCCTGACAGTGCACTGCGCCCCGTGCAGGAGTTCCGGAAGGTGTTCCGGCCGTTCGCATGCGATCTGCACGCGATGAACGCCACGCACTTTGCGCAGTGCCTAAAGGGGCAACGCATGATCATTATAGGCGACAGCACCATGCGCCAAGTATTCCAGTCCCTGGCATGCCTCCTACACGAGGAGATAGTAGACGGCTACCTTGTGGTAAGGCACACAGATGTCAACACCCCTATCTTGAGACTCTCAATCCTGCCCCGAGCAACAACGACCCCTGTCTTTGTCAGTGTCACAGCATGCAGAGAGCATATCTGACACCCTGTATCTCGATCCCGCCCTGAGCATCACGACCCCTGTGTTTGGCAGTATACAAGATGCAGAGAGCGTGCCTCACACTTTGTACCTCATAAGGCACCAGTCCGGGATCAGGCGCCTTATCCAGAGCAGTTGTGCATGAGGCCTACATGGACCCCCTCACGCCATGAAGGGGTGCATGGGGGCATCACGCTGAAAGCTGTGCCTAATATTTGTTCTCGTCTGCAGCCATGGGAAGAAGCAAAACCCAACCAGACGTCGGTGCCGTTCGAGAAGCAGTACTTCATAAGAGACACAGAGACTCCGATCCTGAAGCAGAACGTGGGCATGTTCAGACTCAGAAACGGCGTCGAAGTGCACTTCCAGTCCTTCGGCATCTTCAACGTCAGCCTGTGGGACGACATGTTGGAGAAGTTCAAGCCGTTGACCAAGAAGGATATCCTGTTCGTGGGTAGGGCCTTTCTGCTCAGCGTCAGTGCAGCACCATGCCAGTGCACCCACTGATGCTGTTGTGCAAGCCTGCGGCTCCTGTAGTAGTAAAGTACCACAAGGTCAGCACTGCATGCGGGCCTAGACTCTCATGTCCTTGTCACAAGACGAACAGAGCAAGGCCCATTCAGGACATGCTCATTGGACACCATGACAGCAATGATTCTCCTGCTTCTCAAGGGATGCGGCTTGAGATTGGCAACACCCGTCTCCTGTCAGCAGGCGCCTGACGAGGGTGTCTCAATGCAGAGTTCGGGGCGTGGTACCCGCGCTTTGCGGTGTGGGACATGCACAAGCCCTGGGAGCGCTATCAGAAGGACATGGCCGTGCTCCTGGACCTGCGCCTGCGCAGCTACACCGCCAACATTCTGTGGCGCTCCTACGGGCCCACCCACTTTGGCACCGACTTGGGTGCATTCACCGGTGCGCCGGTCCATCCCCCTTGAGGGCGTTAGGGTCTTAAAACCTGGCCCTTGCAACCGCAGCCGTACAGCATGCCTGAGGCCGTTGAGAGACCTGCCGAGTGATTGCATCCCGCGACATGCCTGGATGCAGGCTACAGCCTGCATCGCAGGAACATCTCCAATGCTGGTATGTGCATGTTCTCATGCACATGTAGGAACTTCATGATGAGCATGGTCATGGCAACTGTCAGACAGAGCCTTTTCACATACCTGTCCGTCATCTCAGCTGTGGTGACATCTCTGCTGGCTGCAGGCATCAACTGGGACTTGAAGGACATGCCTAAGCAGGAGACGTGTGAGCCTGCTAAGTATGGAGGTGCGCCCCCTCTCCCCACCCTTGCAGCAATTTGGCCCCTTAGTGTTGCTCTACATTTTGTCAATAGCCACGGGAAGTGCTGACCCCAATCATGTGGCCCTACTGTCTGGCTGAGCCCAGGGATGCAAGTTTTGCGTGTGTGTGTGAGTGTGTGCCCCAATCATGCTGCCCTACTAACTGGTTGAGCCCAGATCTGCCAGCTGTGACTGTGTACACCTGCTTTCCTGCCATCTGAGGCTGCTGTTTCTTGCGTGCAGAGTACTACTATGACACAGGTAAGCTCAACAGCTGCTGCCTGTGCTCTGTGTAGCGTGCGTGTTTGGCAGCACTTCATTGCTGTATTAGTATGTTGCACCTGGGGTCATGCAACTGCCATGAGAGGCCCTCAACCAGCTTCCCCTGAGTGTACAGTGCTGGTACTGTGTGGCCAGCCTGCGTTCAAGCCTGCCATGCATGGCGCTGCAGATGACAGAAGGCGCCTGCATCCTTGAGACCCCAAGCATGCACATCTGGAAGCACATGGCCATGGGTGACCTCATCATAAGCCAATGACATGTGCCGCGCCATGTCATCCTCTCACTGCGCATGACACAAGATGCAGCCTAATCTCTACTGCTGTGCAGAGGTCATGAAGTACCTGAAGAAGTGTGGAGAGCACTGCGCCCACATACATGTGCTCCCAGTGTACCATCTGTCCCTGCCTGCCCACAACTCCCACCACGGATCCTTTGGCAGAGGAATCGGCGAAGGCGCCATTGACTGTAGGTAGGGAATTCTCTGTGTCTCTCCCAGTATATTATAGAGGTTGTCATCACCCCAGCAGCTCAGTCAGAGTATATCAGAGTGTTTGGAGGTGTGTGCGATCCTTCAGGGCCCTGCAAGAGATGCAGGCCTTTTCAGGAGCTGTAGGTACCTGAGCTTTGACTTGATGGCAGCTGTTCTAGGATGATGTGTGACCAGGAGTCTGTCCTCCCACATGATCACCACAGGCTGCCTCCTCAACCTTCCGCAAAAGAGCACGGCTCTTCCTGAGTTCGTTGAGGTGCCAGCATTGAGCTGTTGCGGTACCTCCCTTAGGTGTGCATCTTTAGGTGATGATTGAGGGACCTCCATGTCATGCATGAGCGTGTGGGAATTCAGTTGCAACCAGACAGCTAGATACGGTTGATGTAATAACTGTTGGTTTGCTCGTGCTGCAGGCATTACTGTGCCAACGTTGTGGACACATGGAACCAGGTCTGTTCTCATCCCCTGTCCCTCATCAAGGCCTGGCAAAGTCTAGTCGGATGAGGGTACCCATGGAAGGGCAGGCTTGAGGGCTGTCGTAGAACATCTGTTGTAAAGCACCTGCTCTACGGATTGGGAAGCATGTAATGGTTGGCCAAACTGAATTCTGTCATATTAGATGGGCATTTTTCCCCCTCTTGGCTCTATATGTGGCCTATTCTCAGGATAGCTGCAATGCTGCATCAAGTCATGGCACCACCAGATTTCTCTAACTTGAGGAGAATGAGGCGTTCAGCCATAGGGTGTGGAGTCAAACCTATGGTGAGGGTTGGGGTCTTCTGTGTGCAGGTGTTGTACAACAAGCTGTGCTTCCTGCCACTGGGCAAGGGACTGAAGAGTCGCCAGCTGCGCCCTTGATGCGCTTAGGGTACCCAGGGCATCCGCCTCTGTTTGGGTGTGCCGGACCTCCAAGTCAGCTGTCCTGAAGAACGTAACAGGCCGAAAAGTGCGCCCCCATAAATGCGCCAAGGGAGGATTGTGAGGGCGCACTTGCTTGCGGAATGGCCTAGATCATCCGCATCATGATGCTTTATAAACGCTCATTACTGAAGGGGAGTTGGTGAGCGCATTTCAATGTGCTCACTGGGTACAACACTGCTACAAGTTGTTGACATCGAGCAGCTAAGCCAGAGATTGCTGGAGGTCAGAGCGGGGCTTAGTACCAGCTAAATCAGCCTGAGCAGATGGAGCGTGCTTGCTTTTGATGCCAAGATTGCCGTTGACTTTTGCAGATTTAAAAGCCTGCCTGGAAACTCCCTCGCAAGGCATGCGATGTCTCTGCTGCCTGATCTTTGCCTGTTTAGCTCATAACAGACTGCGCATGCGCATGTCTCAGTTGGTTCTTGTCCATATCAGGTACACGAAACGCAACATTTAGCGCACTGCCCTACAGCAACCTTTCAACATAAGTTTGCGAACCCTTGAGCGCGTGGGCACTTTTGATTGACGTGATCATCAGATGAAGTGCCACTTATGACATGTGATGTAATACTCAGAGATAGTGTGCACCATTTTATATTTTACTCGATCGATTCATACCACAGCAGTTCGGTGCCTGTTATCACTTTGCGACCGTGTGGCTCCAGGCCATTGATGGAGTTGTGTTGACGCAGTTCAAAGAGAATTGCAGTCACTGCCTTTCAATATGCACTATCTCATCCCTACTCGATCATACCTCAGGCCTACAATGTCACTCAAGCACCACCCATGCAAGGAGCGGTGACATCCCTTATTCTTTTCACAAGACCTGCATGTTCAAGGCCATTCGGCACTCATCTATGAAACATGTACATGTCCTACACTTGAGAGTCTGACAGCTGGGCAATGTGCCCTTGTAGCTCCCCCTGACCAGCATAATGGTCCACCTGGCAAGCATGCACATGTAGAACGCATTGCATACATATGTCAAATTACTAGTTCCCAGCTTGAGGTGATCTCTACATGCTCTTTACAACAGCCTCAGGTGTGCGCGCCCTCGAGCTTTGCTGCTGCATATGTCTCTGTGAACGCTGCCGATGCAGCCTCAGATGTGAAGCCCAGAGAGGTGGCGCTCGCCAGCTTGGCAGGAACGCCCCTGCAGAAGGAGAACAGTGGTTGCACAAGGGACCTCACTCTTCCACACTGTCCCTGCCGCTGGGAATCTAACTGGGTTGGCTGCTGGCAAAACTTAGGGCTGGCCCAGAGCCACCTACCATAGCGCAGGTATGCACAAGGCCCTTGCACAGCATCACGTTGCCATACCACAGAGCTTGCACTGCCAGCAGGCTTTATAGTTGGCGTCGCACTGAAGCATGGCTATTGTGAACAGGGCTCATGCTGGGCTGCAGCTTCCAGGGCAATGCCTTCAATGACGTGACTTTTCATGTGACACAGCTACGCGAAGGTGCTTGAGCGGTCTTCTGAGACCTGCAGAGGAGTGGGCATGGTGCATACTGCGCTTCAACAGACAGGCGTTGCAGCACACCTGTGCCTCGGCCCTTGGAGAGCTGTAGTGCATGCACTTATGTCTCATGGTCTGGTACAGCTCAGGCCATCACTGTGCCTGCGAAGTGAATGACATCAACAAGTGAGGCTCACCAGCTGCAGCCCTGCTCAATGCCCATGTTGTAGCTGTCTCCCGTCCCATTCATGTACGCGCTGGTCACTGTCCTGAAGAATCCATCCTCGCCCCAGAAGGTCCCCCAAGAATTCCTCACAATCCTGCACATCACGTGGCCAACATTGCATACAGAAGATGGCATACCCCTGGGCAGTGCTCACCACGTCTGTGTGATGTACTGCAGGGATCCTACGTGGGCAGCTCTGACCACTATTACACCCCAAGCTATCTCTTTGCACGAGTATTTATGGTGAGTTCACTCGGGGCATTCTGATAACAATGGTGCTCAGCACAAAATGTATCATACATGTACAATCATACATGTATAGCAACACCCAGACAGATGAACACATCACTCTGCGTTTGTGCAGGGATTTGCTGTCCATGTAGACTGCACTCTTCAAGAGCAGCCCCCAAGTGGAATAGAATGAGCTCAGAGGGGCGCAATGCTAGAGGCGTGGGTCAGGCGCCTCCAACAGCCGCCCGTGTATACGCCTAGAGTTTTGATTATACAGATGATTTGAGAGGCAGACTCACCAGTACTCTGTGCCATTCTCCACGCTCCATCCCACTACGCTAATCTCATGATTCGGGGTTGTGTCATTATTGTACTGCGCAAAGATGCCTCCAGTGTACCTGCATGCCAGCAGGAGCTGTCGTGACAACATGTCTCAGGACCTCGCAGTGCGTCATGCAGTGCAGGGGATGTGGGCAGCTCATGTGGTGTGCTGCAAGACTGCGCGTGCAGAGTGGACGCATCAGCGCCTCAGGACCTATCACTGCCTGATGCAGCACAAGGGATGCTGGGCAGTCCAGTGTGGTGTGCTGCGGGAGGCATGTACAGGAGCGTACACATCAAGAGCTGTAGTGGCGTTGATGCTGCAGCTGATGGGTCCCCGGGTCTTGATCTCTGCCTTCATGGCCTTCTCACCACTCACCACGCCATACTCTGTGACCACCAGCCTCTCCTGTGTTTGCAGAGAGGAAGCGCGTCACTACAAGAATCAGCCTGTTACCATGACCGTGACACAGCACCTGTCTCGCAGGCTGCCACAGACAGCTAAAACCCAACAGGAGATTTTGAGAGGCATGCGGTTGGTCAGAAACTCGCATCTGCTGAGAGGCGCGGTCACAAAGGCCGACGCGGGCATGCAACAGTGGTTGCCTTGAGGCGAGCAGGCGACGCGCGCTGAGTGGGAGATTTGCGCAAATTCAGGTAGAGGCGCTTACATAGTCTGATACAGGGCTGCAGGCATGGCCGTCCTCGGGCGTGCAGGTGAAGCACTGGTCCATGCTGCTGCAGTTGGCGCTGGTCACTGCTGTGTAGGCGTTGCATGTCTCAGATGGGATGCCGGCGTATGCTGCATACTCGTACACCCGATTCGACCAGCCTGCGCCCGGGCTCCACACTGAGTCTTAACTCCAGTGCTTGACAGTGTGCGCGCTGGATCACCTGCCCAGCTTGCATGCCTGCCCCCTGTGTACGCTCAGACATTGTGGACGCGTCTTGTGTGTGATGCCTCACACCAAAGCGCTAAATACGCTGTTCCTTCCGTTCATCCATTCAGCATTCCTGCTATCAAATGTCCTGACTTGCTGCCATACTGTGTGGCGCTCTGACAGACCTCCTGCAATACTGCAGGCAGCGGGAGGTTCCCTCTATGGATCGGTAAAATGGCAGAGTTGTGTTGCGCTAGGCTACGTGCTGAGGAATGCGGGTCTCGCTGGCCATTTCTATACTGTCCAGTAGAAGGGCAGGACGGTATTGAGCTAGCCTGTGCGCTGCGGAATGCTGGTCTGACCGCCCATGCAGTCGCCCAGTCAGTTGAGGACGTGTTGTACTGAGAGCACTGTAGACAGGGCCGGGCGCTCTGGCAGACCTTTTGCGCGGTGCTGCAGACCGCAAGAGCGGTAGCTGCGTCCCGTGGCAGCAATTTTGATGCGTGGGTGCACCTCATGGGTACCGGGGGGTTGACTCGCCGCCCATGCAGTCCCCAGCGCCCCCATAGATTTTGATGTGTGGGTGCACCTCATGAATACCGGGGGGGAGGTGTCTCACCGCCCATGCAGTCGCCAGCGCCCCCGCAGTCGAGGACGTTCTGCACTGAGAGCTCTGTAGAAGGCCAGGCGGCGTTGCGCTTGATGTTCCAGCGGTCCGCCAGGCAGGATGTCGCCGCCATGGCCCAGCACGACCCACTGCATTCACCCAATGTTGGCCTAATGTCCCCTGGTGATCCCATGCCCTTCTGCTCGACATGGTGCCATGCCGCAGGCATCATGAATGGCCTGACACATTGATGAGTACTGCCCAGCACGACGAACTGCATTCACACAATGTCCCTGGTCACCCCATGCCCTTTTGCTTAGATATGCTGCCATGCAGCAGGGACCATGAGGGGCCTGACACAATTGTTAAGCATTGCTCGGCAGGAGCCACTGCACCCAACGCAGCATGACCTGATGATGCCATGGCCCTTTGCCTGACAGCAAAGCCGCACTTGCAGGCCTCATTGGTGGCCAGATATGGTTTATGATAGACTAGCATACATGCTGATTCTAGGCTTCCTGATAGAGGCTGTCTGCAGAGCACTTCGGGGGCGTGTTCAGCTGTGATGCCACTGCGCCTGGACTCGGTGCAAAGCAGAGCAGCCGTTGATTACATGCCCGGCACGCAATGAGTCCTCCGCATTGAGCAGGGGCAAATGTGCCTGTGCGATGTGGGAGAAAGGCAGGAGCAGGGCTTCACCAGTAGACCGGGATATGCTGGTTGCGGCTGACAGACAGGTAGTTGATCCCGCTGGCGTTCCTCCTGCAAGGCACAGACAGGCACCTTCTTGTGAGGTGTGCAAGCATGCCAGAGGCCGTACTGATGGGACGATGACATCTGCGCTGCAAAAGTCAGCTTGCCAATGCTACAGCTCGTTTCTTCTAGGCTGTCCAACACTAAGGCCAGAACGGAGAGTGTTGGAAAAGAACCTCACCAGTCCCAGGACACTATATGCCCCTCGGTAATTGCGGAGTCTAGGGGCAATGGCGTCAATCTGCACAAACCTTGCTTTCATCTCAGCACAGTGACCAGCGCCCGCTGTCCGTGCATTTCACTGGTACCCAAGAATGCCATGGAGGTACATCTTGTTCTATATAGATGCAGGAGGCAGCTTACACTCTTGGCTTGAACGTCGGATCCGGTACGATCTCGACTGCATAGATGCTGGGCGCCGCTGGCTGGGTAACAAGGCCAGCACACGCCGGCCAAGACAGCGAGACACTGGCCAGTACCACTACTAATGTAAGAGTCTGCATCCGATGCATGCTGGAAAACCTATCAAGATGTACACTGGGAAGGTTTTTTAATACTTAGCACTGAGGGCCGACGCAAATGCGCGTCGGGACTCAGAACACTGGAAAACCCCTTACAATGCGCAGAAGCAGAGCTGCCTTGTTCGCGGCTGTACCCTCACAACAGGCATCCAGAGATGACCCTTGTCCCCAACGGCATGACTGTCTCAGTGCCAAGGGCACGGCGTCCAAAGTGCGTGTAGCACTGCTCGTCCCTGCCGAAATCGCGTTCGGGAGCGCCACGTGCTAAAAGAGGCAACAGAGGGCCCCCCGCTCTCGTCAGTGTATCCACGATCCATCTGCGTTTCATGGAACGGTATTTGCAGTGAGTCCTGAGCAATCGTAAGCGCCAACTTTTGAGGAGATATCCTTCTAGGTTGCAAAGTAAGAGTGTCTGCTGCGCTGTAAATTACAAGGCCGCAGAGCTATAGAACTAGGCCCTGCTTGTCATCAGCAGCATGAGGGCAAGCTGCCTACCCTCCACCAGTGGTCGGGAGTGCACAGAACAGTTGCATCAGCACAGCTGTCTGCTTTCCGGCAGCGGCAGATGGGGAGCTGCTGGGCAGAGGCTCCTTCCTGCCAAGCAGCACAGGCGCAGCAGCAGGAAGGAGAAGGGAGCACGGGCAGCACTGACGATGGCTGAAGAGATGGTGTCGAGCTCTCAGGCTTCGGAGAAGCGACAGATTCAGCAGATGCTGAACAGGTGGGTGCCCTGACTTGGGTGCTGAAGAAGTGCTCTTTACTGGCAAGCTCGGACTTGTTTGCATCAGAAATATACTGACATCCATCTCTATGATCCAGGGAATACAAGCCAGGCTTTACGACGCTGATCGAGTCCGAGACTTTCGCCAAAGGCCTGGACGAGACTGTTGTGCGTGCAATCTCGGCAAAGAAGAGGGAGCCGGTGCGCTGATCCTCAATGCATCAATATATATATATATATCTTACTATGCTCTACGGCGTACGCTTTGCCTCGCATTCAGCTCAAAATCTGCTACTGTGGCATGCTGACAGGAGCCCCTTGTTGCTGCAGGAGTGGATGCTGGACTTCAGATTAAAAGCATACAGGAAGTGGCTCACTATGGCAGAGCCAGCATGGTCAGATAATAGGTGACCAAAGCTGCCCCGCATGGTCTGTGATGGGCCAAGCCAGACATCTATACTGATATCGGGCTGACTCCTTGCTCATATATGTCTATCTGTACAGGTACCCAGCAATCAATTTCCAGGACTTGAGCTACTACTCTGCCCCAAAGCAGAAGTCAGAGAAGGTGAGCTCAGATCCTTCGATCCATTCAGTAATCCATCAGGCTGCTCTCAGATGGAAGCTGCAGAAAAGGTTCCTGACCTAGAACCATACATGTACCACTGTGTGCTGAAGTCTTGTGGATGCTGCGGCTAGGCTGCATGAGCTTTGCATGCTCTCGAAACACTTCTTGCATGTTTGAGATCGTCCTGCCTCAGATTGCAGTGCAAGGGGAAGCAAGTGGCATCATGGCCAGTAGCTAGCCAGCTGCAGACAAAGTCACACAGTCCTGATGGGCCTGCCCTCCCGTCTCATTTGTTGGCTGGTCAACTAGACAGTTTTTGTTGATGCTCGTGCAGAACAGCTTGGATGAGGTCGACCCGAAGCTGCTGGAGGCCTTCAGCAAACTAGGCATCCCCATCAGCGAGCAGAAGCGCCTGGCGGGCGTCAAGAATGTGGCCTACGACTACGTCTTTGACTCCGAGTCCATAGCAACCACCTTCAAGAAGGAGCTTGCACAGCAGGGCATCATCTTCTGCTCCATCTCGGAGGCTGTCAGAGAGTACCCGGACCTCATCAAGAAGCACCTTGGCAGCGTGGTAGGCCACTCTCGCATATTTCAGTAAAGCTCCCCAGTGACGTGCATCAACCGCGGCGCCTGCATCGGCAGAATGCTGCTCATGTGCTTTTGCACAGCTGCATGAAGAAGCACCTTGGCAGAGTGGCATGCTACTCGCGTTGTCAACAGCTCCCCTGTAATGCGCTTCACCTGTGGCGCCTGCATCAGCAGAGTGCTCGCTGTATGCCGTTTGCGCATCTGTTGTCTGTGCAGGAATTGCGGAATGTATAGACTTCCTATTTTGGGGTGCTGAAAACATGCTGACATGAAATGGTGTGTGCAGGTACCTGTGGGCGACAACTACTATGCCGCCTTGAACTCTGCAGTCTTCTCAGATGGATCCTTCGTCTACATCCCCAAGGGTGTCAAGTCAGCCATGGAGTTGTCCACATACTTCAGAATCAATGCCCAGGAGACTGGTCAGGTGGGCCGGACTTCACCCAACTATCATGCAGCATGGCAATCGTGATGCTGCACCAGAGCAGCCTTGCATGAAATTGCGCTGCATGCATCGCCTTTCCGCAGGTTGACGCTCCTCCCTCGCAAGAGCCTCTGCGCGGACTGTGGCTGTGAAAACGTGTGCAGGCCCCTGCATGCTGCTGATAATGCTCTGTGCTGATGTTGGGGGTGCTCCATGCAGTTTGAGCGCACGCTCATTGTGGCAGAGGACGACTCCCAAGTCTCATACCTCGAGGGCTGCACTGCTCCCTCATACGACACCAACCAGGTATTTTCTCATTCTCATATATGTGTTGGCACATTACATCCTGCATGGGATCCAGGGCCCATTCAAAAGTGCTACCTGCTCCCAAGCCTGCCAAAGACAAAAGGCTGAGGCAGCCTGCAGCCTACAGAGGCCATCTGCTTAACAGGATTACAAGGGGATTATCATTGATTCTTCAGTCGCATGCTTGGCTATTTGTACATCAGGTGCGCTGCAGCAGACATCCTGTGGCAGTCCTTCAGCCCGCCCTGTCTTGGGGACAAGGGGGCGGGGTATGCAGGGAGTGCAGTGCATGAGCTGAGGGTTCTGTTGGTCCGTGCAGCTGCATGCGGCCGTGGTGGAGCTGACAGCAGGCAAGAATGCGGAGATCAAGTACTCTACAGTGCAGAACTGGTACAGCGGCAATGAGGAGGGCAAGGGCGGCATCTACAATTTTGTCACCAAGCGCGGCTTGTGCCATGGTGACAACTCCAAGATTTCCTGGACACAGGTTTGAGACAGCCTCGCACTCACACTATATGATGACGGTGATACTTTTTGCAGAAATGCTAGTCATATAAGGATTGAGGCTAATCATAGTCTCTGGGGTATGCCCTGTTTTGCGGCCTGTCCTCGACTGCTGGCCAGCTGTGCTGTTCCATACTTTATCTAGAGTGGCCCTTATGTGCACCTCGTCGTCGAGAACTTTTAGGGGCGTCAGAGGGATGTGTCAGAGGCTTGCTCAGGCCTTAGCTGAGGCGTGTGGCGGAGCTGAGGTGGCAGCTGAGGTGGCAGCTGCCACGCAGGTGGAGACGGGCTCTGCCATAACCTGGAAGTACCCCAGCGTCGTGCTCAAGGGCGACAACAGCGTGGGCGAGTTCTACAGCGTGGCCCTGACCAACAATTACCAGCAGGTGCTGCCCCCCCCCCCCCCCCCCCCCC
>KN714660.1:1212556-1293802 GCA_000812005.1 Coccomyxa sp. LA000219
CCCCCCCCCCCCTTTTCCTGCCATTGCTACTCCCCGACAACATGGAATGTCGCAACGTGTTTTCATCTGTCCCAAAAAGCCTGCAGGCAGCACCCACCTTGCTGGTCTAGGCATCACGACAGGCGGCAGTCTGCGGTGTGTGCTGACGCGGCTCTGGGCTGCGCACCATTACAGTCGTCGTGCTCGTCCGCAGGCTGCGATGCTTGCTGACATCTCTCTCAGCTGCGTGTCCTTTTAGTCATTGTGGCAGTCAGCAGTCTGGAAAGCTTGCAGACATGGTTCTCAGCTGCGCGTTGTTGCAGTCATTGTGATGCCACAACCGGCAGTCTGCAAGGTGTGCTGACATGGCTTCTGCGCTGCGCAGGCCGACACCGGCACCAAGATGCTGCACATCGGCAAGAACACACGCTCGCGCATCATCAGCAAGGGCATCTCCGCCGGCAACTCCCGCAACTGCTACCGGGGCCTCGTCCAGGTGTGCAGCCGGCGCCTGTTCTGGCATGCCATGCATGGCCCTGACCTTGGCATCTCGGGGAAGGCTGTGTTGGCTCCTGTCCTGGCATGCCGTGTATCGTCCTAATCTGGCACCTTGGGGATGGCTGTGTGATCCCGTAGGACCTTGATTGCATGGAACCGTAACCGCCCAAAAGGCAGACCCGGGTGCATGCGTGGGCCAGGCTGAAGCCTGCAAGCGATCCCCACATCAACAACGCGGCTGTGCATCCCACAGCCATCTGCTGCACGCTGACCCCTCTCATGGCACAGTCAGCAGCAGACCATCCACATCACCTCTGGTGGTCCGAATCCAGACCAGCTGGCCATAATGAGGCTGCCAGCTGACGAGGGTGCATTGACATGCAGGTGCAGCCAACGGCGCAGGGAGCTCGAAACTTCTCGCAGTGCGACTCCATGCTTATTGGGGACAATGCTGGCGCCAACACATACCCCTACATCCAGGTAGGCCTCTCCACCAAGACCTGGCTGAGAGCACACACAGTGACCATACAGAAGGCCGCGCTAGCTGCTCATTGCCATGACCGGCTGCTGGTGTAGGGGTGCAGGAAGCCTCTAAAGGCGTCAGCTCAGATCTGGTGGCTAAAGTCACTCCAGCAGCACTGTATGTCTGGCGGTACACCAGCGCTAATTCAGCGCTCTGTGACTCCTGTGTTGGCTTGCTGATCTGGTGCCCTCAGGAGTTGCCATGGCAGCTGTGGGATAATGGCTGTACTAGCTTGCACCAGATCTATGATCAAACAGGCGTTTACAGGCTGGACACCTCTCTGCAGGTGAAGGACCCCACAGCAAGGGTGGAGCATGAGGCATCGACCAGCAAAATTGGTGAGGACCAGCTGTTCTATTTCCAGCAGAGAGGCATTGATGCAGAGGAGGCAGTTGCGACCATCATATCCGGGTTCTGCGCGGATGTGTTCAACAAGCTTCCCGACGAGTTTGCAGAGGAGGTCAATGCACTCATGAGCCTGAAGTTGGAAGGCTCTGTGGGGTGAGCTTGTGCTGAAGAGTCCTAGGATGCGCACACGTGCAGATGATTGTCTGCGCAACATTCCTGCGGGCACCTGAATATTGGAATACTACCAGTAGCCTAACCCTCGAGCAGAAGATAACAGATCTCTTGAAGTATGTTAGCGGGCTGTGCAGTCCACAATGCTCTTCTAGGTACCGCAGATATCGGTGTTCATGTGCCATACATCTGCCCAATGCCATCCTTACAATCGGGCATTTGCCATGCATGCACAGCCACATGTGGCTGCTGCTGTCTTGCGACACTTACCCAGAGCCTTTGTGTCTCCACATTGCTCGTACGTTGCCCGTTCGGTAGAGGTTCCTGGCCAGACTTTAACCAGATTTGGACCTTCATGCAATGTCCAGCGTACACCGAAGATGGAAGGTTAAGGGCCCTTCTACCGGCCAATCACAAGATGCCTCCGAGAACCAGACCACACTTTCATACCCTGAAATAATACCGGCCCTGGTACTATAGCATACTGTTTTTACGCCGCATGCACTGCCTCGGACTCATCAGAGTGGTGTGAGCCGCTCAACACTACTGCACAGGACCGCCGCTTCGTCATCATCGAGCAGAAGGTTGTGGACCGCCATTAGACGAACGAGTGTGTCAGTTATGCCATTGCGCGGTCGAACCCCTGAGCTCCATCACGATCGGAGCGTCTGATCCAGGGCTGTCATCAGAGATGAGTCATCTCACACGGTAGCTAAGTAGGGTGCCTCGACGGTCCTATTCTTTTACCGCCATTCTGCTAGGTTCGACGCACAGCTCTATTGGTGGTACACATCAGGCTTCTTTGAGTCCTTGCATACACCGTGTAGAAGTGCAATGCGATGACTCGCTAGATTAGAACGGGTTGCCAGTATGCTGCCGGAACACAGGAGCAGTAAGAATGCGTTGCCCATGGCCTTTACAACGCTCATAACCGCAGCATTGTTGCAAAATGCTACGCAGGCGAATGCTCTTGGGGCTGTAGCATCTCATCATGACCACACAGGTTTTGTCACTAGTCTCGGCACCTTACATGGCAATGCGCTCACTCTCAGAGGTCAAACGAATGAAAACTGTGTGTCGTCGCAGAACATTACCTTCGGATGCCCATCCATGTGATCACGATGACAACCAATGAGTCAGAGTATGAGAACGGTCTTAGGATGTTTACGATCAGTTTCAATAGGACGAGGAATGTTGACACCCCCATGGACATGGAGGTCATTCAGACTACAAAGGAGAAATTTTGGGAGCTGGGGTGGAAGTCGAAGCTGCTGTACGTCCTCAAAAGCTTGAGGTGCGACCAGTCCCTGCACAAGGTCATGGCTCATGCTGGGATCCTTGCGTTGTGGCTTGCATGCCGCCTGCACTACATAGTATCTGAAAGCTTTACAGATGGTGCTGCCTTGCATACGATTGACGTGTTGACTGTTTGTATCACAGGAAAGTCCCACACCACCAACTGGTGATCTGGGCAGACTCAAAGGACATTGTCTGGCTCCCATGCGGGAGGGACATGCGCAGGATCTTCAAGGAGTTTGATCACGACATCGTCATTGGTTCCTGTCCCTTTCAGTATCCGGACCAGTACAAGGAGGAACTTTTCCCCGAGGTCCCAGTGATGAAGCCTGATATCCCTTTCACGGAGGAGTCGAACAAGACGTGGCACAGCCACAGGTACATCAACGCTGGCTTCATCATGGGCAGAGCGGGCGCCCTGATACACTACCTGGGCGGCGCCTTCCTCAGATACAACGTGGTTGACAGCGTTGATGACTTCAATGATCAAGCGTGAGTGCACTTCACCCTCAACGCACTGTATGCTCTTGGGCTGCAGACCAATTGCAAGGTGGCTGTGTGCTGGCCCCGCGGTGATTGAGGCTGCCAGACTCCCACGTGTATGCCCTAAGCCCCTACGCCAGGGATGCCACCCTTGCAATAATCTACAGGAGCCGTCTCCTTGCCCTGTTGCTGCATCAGGAACCTTACGTTGTCTACTCTCATGTCATGGACGTAAGAGCATGGACAGACTGGGGGTCGTGTAGAGCGGCCATTGAAGCCAGCATGCATGCAGGAGTGGCACCAAGGTAAAAGGTGCTGCACCATACCATTGCACTGCAGGATTATTACTGAAAAGATGTGTACCTCATTTGCAGGTTTTGGGCAAACATGTATTTGGCGCAGTTTTATGATGACGCTGTATCAGCCAGCAGACATCCCAGCATTGCAATTGACTCGGGATTCATGGCGGTCAGTCAGGGGGCGTACAACTACGAACCTGTTGAGGATACGGGTAAGGAACCCCTGAGTGCTGCTCCATACAGCCAGTGATAAGCAAGGTGTCATGCAAGGCACTCTCCCTTGTAGCCCTTGTATAGCGCATAAGCAATGCGGAATCCAAATCACCAAGGAGGGGTGCAACTGAATTATGGGGACCTATCACAACACCGCTGTGTGAGCCATCTGATAAAAATACACCCAGACATCCTACCTTATTATATTCTACTCTCCAATCAGTGACCCACCAAGTGCCTTTGAAAACATGCACACAACCGCTTTGTTGTGAAATGCCTCTTGCTGCTGAAGTGGTGCCAGCTTCATGACACTCCGTCCTATGATTTTGCAGGGTATTGGCAGAGCGATAAGTCTCGCTTCACAACCTGCGTCGCACACGCCTCGGGTGGACCTGACAATTACGATCCTCTCTTTGAGTTTTACAACACCACTTGGAGCAAGAGCTTCGATTGGAAGGCTGCACAAGCTGAAGCTGCAAAGGGTTCAGGAGCGGAGGCTATATGAGCTAAGTATCAGCTCTGCTGGGTTGATGCTTCCGAATATTGACTGCCACCGCACATGGGAGTGGCGGTGCGTCTCAATGATGGGAGATTGTGACAGTCATTCTGCGCAATTCCGGCATGTAGTCTGTCTTCTTATGCGTCACATTCAGTGCCTCCTGTGCTTATGTCGGCACAAATCAGCACAATCCTGAATTATTGTCAGTCCCGTTGCAAAGCATGTATTGGTGCGGTGCACGTGACTGCTTTCATAGTTTGTGCAATCGAAAGGGTGTGTACTGCCCAGAATCATCAGAGGGAAGCAGTCAATTCAGCAGAAGCTGTTTAGCGTGCGTACTGATATGGAAACAAAGCAACATGGAAGATGGAAACAAAAGGGGGGGTATGACCTTGGAAGGGCTGTCAGTAACTTTGATTCAACCTAGCAGCAGCAAGCGTCAAGGTCATAGTGACTGTGATCTTGCAAACTTGACCAGGACATTTATTGAAGCAGTGACGTGTGCATTGCGTGTTAGTGCACCCTCATGCATGAGGCATCACCTGGTCAGCTTGTTGAGAGAGGCATGAGCAAGCTTGCTTGAGGCTCCCCCTAACAGGCGCAAAAAGGTTATGTAGCAATCGTGAACTTAAGGTGCAGGGTTGGGCTATAAAGCTGCTCACAGAGGCTGCCACAAGACTTTTGAGAGTGTTTTGAGATCAAGGTCTGGCAGTTTGCCGTTGTGCATGTCCTTGCAGACCGTCATCAACCCATTTAAAACGCCAGACAATTATCGGCCCCGCAAGTGCTATTGGGGAGACCTAGCTAAGCAACTTTGTAACAACTGAATGGATCATTACAGTCTATGAAAGGCTCTCTAGACTACTTTAAGAGCTGCACCCTTTTTGAGCGATATTGATGCGTTGTCATGGTCACTTGGCAAGCTGCTAGCAACACTTGTACAACATCTGGTCTCCTAATATACAGGCGCCACAGTTCCTGATACAACAGCCTTCCCCATGGGTGGGCTAGCCAGAGGAATCCAAGCCATGCAGGACCACAACTGATCCATGTGTCCTCTACTCCGTTGCCTTTGAAGGGTCCTTTGAAGACAGGTCCAGGACTTTTCCAGTTATCCGCGTATACATCTCCATCACATCCTCCACTGTAGTCTCGAAGTGGGAGGTGGCATCATAGCTGCGCATGCACATGCAAAACTCAGGCTTGCACCAGCATACGATCAAAGCTCTAGATCAAGCCTTGTGCATTGATCCAGACTGAGAGACATCATGGCTATTGTTGCAAGAGCGATACATCTTGTGTTTGGCAGCCCAGTGCGCAGGCAATACAGGTGCATATGCCAGTTGGACTGCTTTGGTTTGGTGTAGAGAAAGGCAGCCAGCACATCACCACAATCTCCATTGTGGCAGATGCTAAGATCAGGGATGGGGCGCACCCTTTGCTGATGTAGCACTTGTCGCGCTGGCCACTCTCCAGAGGCTCATAGACATCTACCACCTCGACAAACTTCTCGTCGATATGCCCCAGCAAGGCCAAGCCTGCGCCACACACTCCTTAGATTAGGCATCTCAACGCACTGCCTTGCACTGCCTGCTCATGCAATCATGCACGACTGATGTCTGATGACACCACATCCTAGAATCAAATTTCGCGTCTAGCTGCCATTGATGAGTTTGGACGAGGTGCGTAGCACATGCAGAGACAGGGATGTTTCAAGCATGCAATGTGAGGGTAGCGCAAGCTGCCAACAGAGGGAAACTTGAGGCATGTGCTCACTTAAGGCTCTTCCATGCACTGTGCTGTCCCTTGTCCCACTGTCAAGTCGCCAAGTGTGAGGGACTGACCTGGGGCAAGCTCTGCTTCTGGAGTTGAGGTCTCGACTGTCGTGCTGACAAAGGCTAGCCACTTGTCCTTGGGGACCACGCTGTGGTGGGAGGAGCTGGAGAAGACATAGATGTCTGATCTCCTGTTCACCTGCTCGCAGCAGTGTCATGGCCTGAGGGAGGCAGGTATCATGGCACGCCCTTTGGAATTATGTTGTGCAGGCTACCCCAACATCACGCAATCGGCCTGCAGACTGATTGCCTGGTGCCTGTGCTGCCCCCAGTAATTGAGGCTGCCAGACTCCCATGTGCAGTGTATGCCCTCTACAGGTTGCCACCCTTGTGATACAGATGTGCGTTGCCAGTATTGGGAGGTGTTCTGCAGATGAGAGCAGCCACATGTGCGCAGTTTCAGCACCCCTCATGTATGCTGCTGATAGATCAAACGGCCAGACACTGGCAGGGGGCGTACCTGTTTCTGTGGGAGAATGATCTGAGCTGAGGGGGCATTGTTGGTGTTGGGGACGGGGTGGCTTAGTATGCATGCTGCCCTTACAACCTGCAGTTCATGCAAAGAAGTCTGTGAGGCTTTGCATCACGCTGACACATGCATGCACATGCCACCTCCATCATGGCAGCAACCCCCTCTCACCGACAGGAGAAACTTTTGTGGGTGTGCTTGCACGTCCTGTCATAATTGGTACATGTACAGCTTATTGTGCACAAACAGGACGCGCAGTGTGTTGCAGCGTGGTGCAGAGAGACGGGCTTCCAGTTCAGACTGCACCCCGCATCAGCAATGCAGGGTGTGGAGTGGGGAGGTCTTTGCATGATGCATGTCTTGATATCCTTCTGGGAAAGGGTCAATCCACGGGAGGCCTGATGCTGTATGCTTACCCTGCTAGTCCTCTGAACCTTGTCTGGGAAGTAGCTTGGGTCGCCCACGATGAGCTTTGCCTTGGCTGTCTGTCCCTCGGAGGTCACACCCACAGCAACGCCGTTCTCGTACGCGACCTTGACGTCAGGCTTGGAGAGCATGTATGTGCCTCCATACACTGCGCTCAGCCTGGCAAAGGCCTGCATGCATCCAAAACGCGTTCAAGACAGCAAGCCTCAACCACGTTCCCGCGCGTTGCGCAGCACTCCTGATAGCGTAAGGAACCCCCTGTATGATACACTTGTCCGTCTGTGTGCAGAAGACCTTGCCATGACACAGGATGCCTGATAAAACACGAGCAAGCACAGTAATCGCCATCATTCAGCTTGCTTGTGCAGCTGCTGGGAGGTGATCACGGTGCTTGCGCCGTGCAATTTGGAAGGCTCGCCAGTGATGTGTAAGGTGTTACAGCTCGCCGGCAGGCATGAGTGTTCACCTGCGGGAGCTCGCCCAAGCCATACATGGGGTAGATGTACGGGCTGTTGGTCTGCTCAAAGCGCAGGAGGCTCTCATAGTAGAGCTTAATCTTCTGCACTGTTGGCCACGCGGGCATGGCCATGTATGAGTCGTCCCTGCAGCATTGATCAGAAACGCTGCTTAGGACTTAAACCTGGGAGACAGCTCTGCACTGGGTTCATCTCCTGCCCTGCTGCAGGCTTGGCCACCGAATGACATGTATGACAGCATCCGCCCTGACACATTTCAGTGCTGCATGCCAAGCAGGTGTGATCAGTCTGCAGGCAGTCGTGTCACCTGATGGCAGAGTCGTGGGGAGCATTCAGGGAGTCACCTGTGGAGAGCAATTGCATGGCCAATGAAATCCACAGTCATGGGGTCGAGGCCATATTCCTTGTACAGAGCGCCCATGGACATCTTGTGCAGGTTGTAGCCCTTGTGTGACTTGGGGTCTCTCTCATTGTACCCCTGGACAAACCTGCAGAGCCAAGGGCCTCAGGACAGTGAACGCCTGCCTCACAGTGATGTCACATGCACAGTCATCACCCTACAAGCCTCTGAAGAAGCCAATAGCTGCATGCTCTGAAGAGGCATCCCAACAGGCTGACTTCCATTCTTAATCATGCTGAGGACTCTGACGCAACACATGCTGCTGCAAGGCCTGTGAGCCTCAAGCCCTACGCTGGCTACACATGCACGACTCTAGCGCTATCCAGAATCCCCTCATGGGCTTACCAACCGTTTGCATGCTTGCGGCCTCAATAGCGGTTCTATGTAGCCATGACAAAATTCTCTGTGAACAGGGAAGCTGGTGACGCACAGGAGGAAGCTGCGCAGTCGCCGCTTCTCAAAGAGCCCCAGCAGGGGGGACCGCAGAGCCTCGTAGTCGGTGGCAGGCACCTTTTCCACGCGGCCCTTGTTGAGCACGAAGCTCCCATCCACTCCCTTGAACTCCAGGTACTTGGTCACATCTGTGTGCACCAGAACGCGCACCTGCAACAGGAATCTAATGGGTGAGACAGGATCCATCATACAAGCTCTCACCCGTCCTGGCTGACTATAAGCCCACTGTTGCCTTTGTTAACTCAGGTGCCAAGTGGTAGTATGCAATACTGTCACAGTCCTGTCATGACCCGGTGCTGGAGGGAGTGTTCACCAGCTCTCCGCTGTTCATGATGAACTTGGGGACCATGTCTACGTTGTAATCCCTGGATGGCCCCAAGGACGCCGGCGGTTTCTGACCCTGCCTGAAGCGCTCATACAGCTGCAAAGAACATATGATGTTACAACTTCTAAGGGAATAGAATGCTGTGAGGAGGTCTAGAGAATTGTAGATCTTCGACTAGCATGTGCAAGTAGCGTGTATAACGCAATACGGATCTCCAGCCTTCTGATGAGCTGTGACCTCTTCGGCAGGAGGTGCATACCTGCTGCAAACTCAAAGATGCGGACTCTCCACCGTAGTAGTTGTTCCTATCCATATGCAGCACCTGCTCACAGACAGCAAATCAGTCACACTTCCCGTATGTGTATCGTCAGACAAGTCTCAAGGCTCCCAGAGGGACAAACCTTGAGTCCATCAACTGACAAAAGGCCACTGAGAATACACTCTTTAAGCCCCGTGCCCAGCACGATGGCGTCATAATCCTCGTCCATGTTGATCACTGCCTTTGCCTTCTTGATCCCTTCAAGAGCTATGCTGTGGAGCACAGCTTCCTTTGTCCTCTACTGCATTGCAGTGGTGAGATTGTGGGCTGCCCCCACTTTTGATGACTGGATCCGTGGGAGTGCAGGGATTCATGCATGGCATCTATTGCACTTTACAGCCTTACATCGTGTAAGATTGTATTCAAAGAGTTGGCAGAACAGCGCACTTGAGGCACACAGCTGGTGTCGAGCTCCACATCTCAACTTGATGGGCATTGACACCAGTGATGGGCAATCAAACACGGCACTTTGAAACAATCTGACTAGCACTGATGGCTGTAGAGTGCCACTCCTGTCCGTTGGGAGGTCATCTAGGGATAAATAGGAACGCTTTCACGTCGCCAAGATTGTATGGCATCACTAAGCGAAGGGGGCCTCTTAGGACGGTCACACGAGCATTTGGGTCCGGGAAGAGAGAGCAATCAATGATTCAAGGCTATGTTCAGCCGCCTGCTGCCCAGAACCAGCTGCTGTCATCCCCGTGGTACATCAAAGCACCTCTGGCTATCTTTGGCCTCGTTGCCGTCTTGAGGGTCCTCAAGGCCATCTCCAATCGCAATCGTGGGTGAGCACCGTCCAGTAAGCGCTGTGAGACCTTGTCTTGCGCACCAAGGCTTCAGTCAGCAGGTGCTGACCTCCATAGAGCTGTAACATCCTGGCAAATATGCACAGGTCCCTAGACACTCTGCAAGGCAGAGGGCTTATCAGCGAAGAGCGTAGCATGGCGAACACAGACCCATTCTATGACAGTGCGCTGCTACCGGCTGCCAGAAGCCTTCTGTCGCTGCTGACTTCCCATGACAGCACTGTGGCCCTGTCTCTCTGTAGCGGGAAAGCACTGATAGCACTGCATGTGCTCTGCAGAGGTGATGAAAAATGTCAGGACTGTTCAGTATGAGGAGCTGTCAGATGACCAGATCAAGGCTGCCAGGATGAGACGGAGCAGAGACAGGTACCCTCAGCCCTGCAGCACCGTCTTGACAATCTGCCAATCTTCATGGCGAGCTGCTGGTGCCCAAATGCTTGTCACATGTTTGACACCATGGCATTCTCAAGGGCAAGCTGCCGGTGCCCAGAAATTTCTACAGACCTGGTCACATGTTGGTGTGCAGGGACTTCACAAAGGTGGATCTCGAGAAGGTGGAACTGCCATCAAATCACCCCTTCGCCATGAAGAAGCAGGTGCTTTCCGTCCTTGCTCTCTCGCAGGTCCTCCTGTTGTCTCTCCCTGCCTGCCATCTTTTCTTGCTGTTATGATGTCACAGCTCCTTCTGCTGTCTCTGTGTCCTGCGAGCTTTACTCGCTAAGCGTGAGACGGGACGGGGCCAACCAGGAAAGGGTGTGCCAGGCACATGGAGCTTGTTTGCAGTGACTCTGTAATGCATGTTGGTGCTACAGCTGGTTCAGGGCTATCCTCACCTGATTTCCAATGCACCCTCCAAGACCAGCCTCAACTCGTTCATTATCAGCCCTGCGCAGTGTGGCCCCTGACTTGGGCCATGCTTGTGGCCCCAGCATGACGGACCAGTCCATACAGCGAGGTCCGCTGTGAGGCCAGCTTAGGGCCACAATTGCCTGTCCCAGTGTTGGCCTCCACAGCCTAAGCCTAGGCCCAGCTTGGCCGCAGCTTGGCCGTCAGCTAGGCCTATGTCTGCCTGTTTAGCAGCCCCAATAACAGTGACCGGCACTGAATTTCGAGCCTAAAGAGGCGATTTGGACCGACTTCTTTGGAGCACGCATCTGAGAAAATATAAGCCATCCTGCGCCCCAAAGACATTGCATGGGAGATACTATGATAGTCGAGAGGCATTCGTTCTTGTAGGAGAAGCACCCTAATCTATGAGACCTCACACGAATTGAGCGTCGAGTCGGCAAAGGCAATGCTCACGTATCACGTACAGGCACATTTGGAACCTCTCATTGACTGCTCTGTTTGGGGCTGCCACTGCTAGTTATTCACATGTGCGCAGTAGTGGCCTGAGCGCTCTCCCTGAATGCCTGCCAGGTGACACAGGATGAGGAGAAGCTGCAGAAGGCTCGGCTGGATATCAAGAGGGGCCTTCCTCTACAGGACCTCCAGAACAACCGGGGCTTCCCGGACAGCCCGCGCATGCAGCCGCAGGTGGCGCTGTCCCCCGTGCCTTCTGACTCATGGGTGACTGAATGTTGAGGGCGGAACAGAGGACTTCCAAGCAGTGGCACCTGCCACCAGGCAGAAGAGCACTTTTGGGCCAGTGAGCCGGGCAATGTGCACGGCTGCTTTACTGGATGGCCGCGTTGAGATTCTTACTAGATTTCAGTGCCTTCATCTTGCAGTGCATGCAGATGGGGCATCCGCTAGACACATGTTGTGCTCTGTCTCATCTGAGCTGTCAAACAGCGCAGGTTGCAGATTCTATCATCGCACATTCAAGGGTCAACTGACGCACCCAAAGGTCTCTTGACTGGTGTATACTTAGGACCCATATGGGACTCACTGTTTAGCATCAGACCTTGTCTGTTCTCGACATGTGTCAAGTCTGAAAGGTGTGTGCGTTGCGCTTGCAGGAGGGAGGCCGGCAGCAGGCAGCGCCCATCCCATCAAGGACTCCCACAGAGAAAACCCTCACAGAGAGGCCTCAGTCTCAGCAGGCGCAGCCCCCTCCCCAGGCGCGGGGCTCTGCCTAGCAGCAGGCAAGCATGCAGTGCCTCAACCTCCCTCCTTTCAGGAGCTGAACGGCTACTCACATAAGGACTCCAACAGACAGGCAGCATCAGGTTTCAGCCTCCTCCCCAGGCGCGGGGCTCTGCCCGGCAGCACGCAGAGCCTCAACCTCCCTCCTTTCGGGAGCTGAACGGCTGCTCACATCAAGGACTCCAGCAGACAGGCAGCATCAGGTTCAGCCCCCTCCCCAGGCGCGGGGCTCTGCCTAGCCGCACGGCAGCGCGCAGTGCCTCACCCCTCCCACCTTGAGAGAGGTCAAAGGCAGGCGTTCCGCTGTGGCTGATCAGCAGATCGCACAGGGCGGCTCAACACCCTGTCACGGGGGTTTCCGAGGGTTTCTGGTTTGTTTGGCCTCCCGCCATGGCCCTGTCAGGGAGCAGCAGTAGGGAGCAGCGCTGCCATACTGAGCCGCCATGACTGAGCAGCAAAGCATGATACACAAAGGTTTATCATCTCAGTGAGCAGGGGACTAGATTTTGAGAGGATGGGCATCAGCTGGCAGGCCAGAAGAGTAGAGGGTATGGCCCTGCCGAGCGTGCTGTGTTTGGAGCTTCATTCAAACTTTAAACGCATTGGAATCAGGGAGCTCACAAGACGGGATGCTGACTCTGTGCATGCAAGGCTGATGGATCTGAGACAGCACATGCGCAAATGATTGACGTCTAGCGCCCAACGGAAGCCGCTCTATTCGCTGCGGAAACACCATGCTCACAAATTCTACCAGACAGGCCAGGCATGCTTGCCTTTGGCAAGATGCGCAGCCATGGCTGCGGTTCTATTCACCTCTATGCAATTGCAGCATTGAACACAGTGGTTATGTGACAGATGTTAGCATTGAAGGACTGTAATCACCAATGCCAGTCATTGTGCTTACGATCTCGCTCAATGACATTGACCCCAATACGGTCCGAACAGCACAGTGCTGCGGGGATGAGCAGTTTGGTGTCAATAGTTAGCCGTGTTGCTATGGATGACTACGTCCAGACGACGCATCCGTAGGAGTCGCAGGCTCGACTCTCCGACTGGCAACAGCATGGCGTATCGCTCGCGGGCATAGGTGGTGCCCTACCCAAGAGCAGAGGTAGCTCGACAGGACGTTATGCACAGGACGTGATGCAGGGGAGGGGCGCGCTGTTACGGCTGATGAATGACATACCCGAGGTAGTAAGCTTACGAAAGCCCTAGCTAGCTACGGGTGCCAAGGCCGGTGCTTTCAGACGTCACAGGGGCTGAATCGGCTACAAGCCATCTTTCATTCCAGAGGCAAAATCATTGGGCTTTTACCAAGCACAGGTTGCGCTCGGCATCCTGCTTCATCGCCAAAGGTGATCTGCCGAACCACTCCCGCTCATATGCAGCATTGCAGGAAAGGGTTCTAAGAGTCTTTCGCCACAGGATGGGGCAGATATATCCATGTATCTCTCGCAAGACTAGCCGCCCCATTCCTCACCCCTTTTTCGCAGAGGACACCATTGGACTACACAAGGAGTGGGGTCTCCGTTAGAGTAGCAGACTCGTGGGTCTTTTCGCAATCAGTTTGTATGCTACTGTATACATTTGGATGCACTGCTATTGCATGCAGGTCTGTCTGAGCCGTCAGTGGCCAGAGCATTTCGAGCAGGCCCTGGATTGATATCATCGATGACTGGCACACGCCTGCTGTGCCTCAGCCTCCTTGCCAGCCTGCTCTTCGCGGCCTGGGCGCGGGAGCCGCGAGGCTCCCATGCAGCCGCGCACGATGAGGGGAAGATGCAACCGTTGAGCGTGTTCTGGCCTTCCTGGATGGGCAGGCGCAGGCTGGAAGAGATGAAGCTAAAAGAGCATTCCTCGCCTGGGAAGTACTACAGCCAGAGCAAGGAGGACAGCACAGCCGAGGACCGCTACTTCCACAACCTGCACGGCGGTGTCTTTCTAGAGATGGGGGCCCTGGACGGTGTCATCTACAGCAACACAAAGTTCTTTGAGGACTCCAGGGGCTGGCGAGGGCTGCTTATCGAGCCCAAAGAGGAGGCCTTTCGGGCACTAGCGGGCAACCGGCCCAACTCCCTCGCCCTGAACGCTGCTGTCTGCAGCGAGAAGAAGGATGTGCACTTCGTCACGCATGGTGAGTCCGCCTCCCCTCACCTGTATACCTGACCCTCATACAACAACTGTCCATGCGTGGTCTTCCTTATAGCCCAGCTTGTCGTGTAGAAATCCCTGTGGATGTCCACTCTGTCATGCATGGTGAATTTATCTCACATATATACCTGACCCTCATACAACAGATGTCCTCGTATGCCCTTCGTTACAGGCCAGCTTGCTGCCTGTGACTGTCATTGACTTGACCTATTGGCTGTAAGGAAAGCTTTTCTTATTAAAGTGCGCGGTCTGCTGCAGGCAACTGGGCGGTTTCAGGTATTTGGGTGAGTCCACCGGGCCCCCTTGGCTGCAGCGAGCAGCACTACGTACCTCAGCTGTGGCATCACTTGTGCATCCCTCCCAGTTGCAGACAAGCTCAGAAGCATGCACACACAATCAGCCCCAAGTGTGCAGCATCCCAAATGAGCACAATGGCATGCATGCATGCATGCATGGTGAGGCCCATTGCGGAGCGTCAATATATGACCGCAAGGCAGTAGTTCTCTCTCAGGGTGACGAGTGTGTGGCTGTGCAGGAATTCATGGACAACAGCTTCAAGGAGGAGTGGTACGACACTGCCGAGAAGCTGCCCGAGAGCGCCAAGAAGCTGCCCTGCCTGCCCTTAGGCGAGATCCTCCACATGTTCAGCATCGAGCGCATCGACTTCTTCAGCCTGGACGTCGAGGGCGCTGAGCTGGAGGTGCTCAAGACCCTTGACTTCTCCAGGGTGCACATCAACGTGATCGCCATCGAGGCAGACGGCAGGAACAGCCAGAAGGACGAGGCTGTGAGGAAGCTGGTTCTGGCCCATGGCTTTGAGTTGGATCGCTCATTTAGCGCGCAGGAGGCCGGCAAGAGGAACGACTGGTTCGTGAACAAGCGCTTCAGGCCGTCCGTGGCGCCGGATGCCCTGGAGTCTGTGTGATGCAGGGATGGGCATTGAGAGATTTTGCTGACTGTGCTCTCAGACTGCTCTCAGACAGCTGTCAGGAAATTCTGCTGAAGGAAGCTCTCATGACTGCATAAGTGCCCTTACGCGAATTCCCTTTGGCCGACCATGACACGCCTGCAGCTTTGTTGCGGGAATCCCTGGCAAAGGGAAGCGACCCAATACTTTCACATGCTCCCATTTGAGTTAAGGACGGCAGTCAGAAGCAATGGTATGTCTGCAGCTGCCATTGTAGGTGCTATCGTTCTGAAGTGTCATTGCTGCATGGCAGCGCAATTGATGGGCAGACACAGCACTGTAACCAATCTGTTTTTGGGACGCTGCGCATGCGGGTGGTGAACAGTAGCTTATGGCTGGCTTCCCTGTCCTTGGTGTATACTGTTCATGCAGACTTTGGTTCCCTCAAGAGTTTCAGGGGGAGGGGGTTACTCCCGTGTTGTAGCACCGCCGGACATATCCTGTTGGGATGGCAGCTTGCACTGCAACTCTAGATCAACTTATTAGCGCACTGGTTGTTGAAAGGAACACAATGTCTATCTATGAAGGCCTGAGGCCTGGTGCAGATCAGCAGGTGGGCTAGACTGATCTTGATGAACAGTCTGACTCCAAACATGCTCAGGAGTGTCCCTATCTACAACTTTGCTGGGAATTAAGGGCAAGGGAGATAGTCTTGGCGCAGTGCACGGGCAAACAACCCAAATGAGCAGTCTTGAAGGCAACCGACAGCACTTTACAGCTAGCAGGAGATTTGATTGCATGCCTGTGGCTGATTCATGACCAATTGGTCAGTGAATCCGCTAGAGTCCTAAGGCCATGCACATCAGTCACCAGTTAAACTCAGTAGGCCTGCAGGAGTGGAGTGTGCATCCGTGTGGTGGAGCAGCCGTCATTGACCAGTGGCAACTGGAAGCTTGGCCATCTACTAGAGGACTTTCATTTCAGTCATGTGTCACTGACCTCGACATGCAGACCTGCTGTGACTGCTGAGTCTTCATCTTCGTCTATAGGCACACCAAGAAAAGAATACGCAACGGAGTGTCCTGCATCATGCAGGCTGCCACTGTGTGTGAGCAATGTCAACCCTGGGTCTCGCCAGCCTCGAAAGTTTCCCGAAGGCCGTGCTTACATGCTCTCCGCGACTGTCCACACACCAGAGGGCCCTTCCTTTCCCACAAAGGGCTCCCGGAATTTAGAACAGAACTCCGAAACACGTGGCACTCAGTCATCCCTGGCCCCAGCATTCCTTGCTGTTTGACAGATCCCCTTCACCGTAGACTGCCATCGGGCTTCCAAGTATCAACTGGACGACGTATCCCGCAATCTGCGTGTTTCTGGACGGATCCGAGATCTTCTGGTTGTGGCATGCAGTCCTATGAGTGGCACAGATTGATGTCTATCGGCTGCCCAATGAATTGAGGGACGCCTTTCCGCATCTATAATCACAGGGGGTGCGCACGAGAATGCACAGCTCGCTCAGCCGACATGACTGCTTGCAGGCCATTGGAAGCATGCCCTCCTGATATGAATGGCCACTTCCAGCATTGACAGGGGATGGGCATGCGCAGGTGGAACTGTGGGGGGTATGATAGCCTCTTGCGGCCATCACGGCTTGCTCAGTCAAAGAACGTGGCCTGCACCAGGCCACGGCAAGCACATGAGCCGGAAGCTTGCCTCGCGTATTCACAGCCACTTTTCATCGCACGTCCTCGCCAGCTTGCAGCAATTGGCTTCCCTTACAGCACAGGACCATGCACACGCCCGTGCTTGGGGTAGATGTGGGTGCAGGGCATCTAGCAGCACCACAGAGATAGCAGAGTCTGCAGGCTTGCCTGCTGGGCAGCCCCAGGATCCAAAGCCTGCTCAGAAGTGAGCCAACTCCATCTGTGCCTCACCAATACAGCTCACTGCTCTGTAGCCCAAAGCCTCGCACTCACCCCCCGAACATGACATGCTGCGCTGTGCAAATGGCTCCTTGACAACATGAGATGAGCTGCTGGCTGCAGGAGGCGTGTGCTGTCAGGCGTGCAGCCAACAGGCACCCTGCATTTGGGCAATTACTTGGGCGCCATCAAAAACTGGGTCAAAATGCAGGAACTATATGGTAAGTGACAGTTGCTTATGCCATACAGACTGACAGACACAATCTGTCTGCCCTCTCTGAGTGGTAGAGGATACTTTGGGGCAGCACTGTCTCCCATGCAGGCACTCTCTTAAGTGCTTGGGGTGCAACTGAGCTGACTTGCATCTCCTGGCTTGCGCAGACACATTCTTCTGCGTTGTGGATCTGCATGCCATCACTTTGCCGCATGAGCCGAAGGATCTTCTGGAAGCCACCAGGAAGTCAGCCGCCCTCTACATTGCCTCTGGGATCAATCCTGACAAGGCGTCAATCTTCGTCCAGTCACATGTCAGCGCACATGCAGAGCTGGCGTGGCTGCTCCAGTGCTACACCCCCATTGGGCAAGTCACATCCCCTGTGATTTTCCCATGCTTTTTTTTCTCTGGTGCCACCCTGTGCACTGTCATGTACAGGCGAAGGTCAAATTGTTGACCACAGTCTTGGCTCAAGCCTCAAGCATGATGTGCTCTCAAGGCAGTGCATGTGTGACACAAAGGTTGTGGTGATCAGGGAATGTCATCGTGCCTGCAGGTGGCTCCGGCGCATGATTCAGTTCAAGGAGAAGTCGCAGAGTCAGGCAAGTCAGGACAGACTTATTCCTTTTTGCCACTTGATGCCACACGTTCTTAGTTGTGTGCCCACACACTGTTGGTCAAGATCGTATGAAGAGGGTCATGGATCAGTCATCAGGAACAGACATATGAAGATTGGCCTTCATCCTGTGCCTGCCCCTGCACCAAAGGAATGCAGGCGGCTGTGCACCTTGGGGTGGTGAGTGAAGGAGGCGCTGAGCATTTGTATCCTGAGGTGTATTCTGAGGGTTCTTCCCAGTGCAGGGAGCTGAGGAGGTGGGCGCAGGACTTCTCACATACCCTGTCCTCATGGCAGCAGACATCCTCTTGTATGGGACTGACCTCGTCCCTGTAGGTGAGCCGTCAGCAAGAAAGTACATGCCTTCAGGGTCTGCTTGACCAGCTGTCCCCAATCTATCGGCAGCAGATGCAAGTGCACCCGCCGGTTTGGAGTGCGCTATATCAGCAAATCTTCAGGGGCATTCCCAGCGGCAACATGGAGGAGCGCGACACACGAGATCGGCCCGACATGAACTGGCGCATGTTTGGATCCGTACAGGAAAATGTGACTGAGGGACATGTAGAGGCAGGCTGTGGCAGTAAGGCTTGCTGCAGAGGTGCCACTGTCTGATGACAGATGATGGCGCTAGATGTGCTACACGTGTTGGCACTGCCTGTGCGTCCATGATCAGCTTCCTGGGACATCAGCTATGCTGATGAGCCAGGCGCATGCACGAAAGAGCAACCTGGTGCACAAGAGCCCGCTGGCTTTGCGGATCAGCCAGGCGCTGGCGAGGATCAGCCGCTTGCTGACGGGGATTAGCCAGGCGCTGACGAGGATGAGCCGCTTGTTGCAGGCGCGGACCAGAAGCAGCACATCGAGCTGGCGCGCGACATAGCGGAGCGCTTCAACGGCAAGTTTGGGGGCAAGAAGTGGAAGAAGCTGGGTGGACGCGGCGGGCGGCTGTTCAAGATCCCGGAGGCCTTCATGCCCCCGACAGGCGCTCGAGTCATGTCTCTCACGGTACACGCAGACCTCACCTGTCATCCTGCTCTCAAGCAACGCTCTTCAGTGGCAATCGAGATGTGGGCTGCATCTCAAGATCAGCTGCATGCTGCACATGCATGCGTCCATGCACCCGTCTGTGAGGCATTACCCATCAAACTTGTGCCGTGCTGATGGCAACATCGCTCTTCAGCATGTGCAGCTACACCGTGCATAGCCCCTCAGCGTGCAGGATACATTAGCTGGGCTTGAAACATCTGTTCATCATCTCATGCTAGTAGCAGAAGCAAACATCCAGTAAGGATAGGGTCCGGGGCAGTGCACAGCCTTGCATTCCTCAGCCGTCTGTATGGTTTCGGGATGATCAAGCTGTGCCATTCAAGGGGCCTGTGTAATCTGCCCTGCATTGAGTCATGGTCGAGCAGATGCTTACAGAGCCTGTTTGCAGCATTTCCCAAGCTACAGAGGTCACATAGCAACAGACTGAGGATGCTACTGATGCAGGATGGCACCAGCAAAATGAGCAAGTCTGCAGAGTCGGATGCCTCGAGGATAAACCTGCTTGACCCGTCAGACGTGCTAGCCAGTAAGATCAAGCGTGCCAAGACAGATGGTGAGGAGCATCTTTCTGAGTGCTGCACAGCAACAACTTCACTGCAAGCAGCTGCTGGGTGTGTGGCTCTGTATGCAATTGCACCCCCCTAAGGATTCTGGGGTGATTGCCATTGGTTGTTGTGTATTGATTCCTCTGCATGTTGATCTCCCTGCCATCACAGTTGCTCTGAACAGCCTAATAGCATGGCACTCTATGGGTATTGGCAGCCCACTGAAGTTCCATTGTCTGGCGCAGCCTATATAGGACTGGAGTATGACAACCCAGACCGGCCAGAGGCTTCCAATCTGCTGGCCATCTATTCACTTGTCACAGGGAGAAGCACGGTAGGCCTCCCAGCCAGACGCAAACGCCCTTCAGCACAGAAGTTTATGCCAGGCAGTACCAAGGCAACACGGCACGCTTGATGATGTAAGTCTTGAGTGTGCCGTGCAAATGCTCAACCGTCTCTGCAACATGTATGCGCCACGACTGGAGAGAACGTTGTCTGCATATCGCAGGAAGAGGTTGTCTCAGAGACTGCTCAGATGTCCTGGGGAGAGTTCAAGCCTAGGCTTGCAGACGCGGTGCGTTTCCCTGCATCTTTGCAGGACTCAGCCTTGCAACACCTGCACCAAAGATCCTCGTGGATACCTGTCGCTATATGGGAAGAGTGTTAGCCTCGAGGGCCTACAGTGTGATAATCAGCCTGCAAGAGAAGGCTACATCATGACCCAGGATAAATTACACGGCATGACCGCTGTCACTAATAGAGGCATGCAGGTGAGTGAGGTGGCTTGAGAGCATCAGGTGATGTGCAGGTGATAGCTCACTTGGAGCCCTTGCAACAGCGCTATAGTGCCATCATGGAAGATGATGGATACCTTGACAGTGTGCTTGCACGGGGAGCTGGTAAGTCTCTGGGCCCTCTTGGTGCAGTACCGCAAGTTCCTGCTAAATGTGTGAAGCTCCAAGTGGTAACCTTGTATCTCATGGGCAGTCTGCTTGCAGATAAAGCTGAGGAGGCAGCCACAAGGACATTAGACAATGTTCGCGAGGTAAGCTCAAACGCCTCCATGATTGCAGTCTGCGGGTAAGACCTGCCCTGGTCCGATAGGCGCTGACTGGTTGCGCATGTGCAGGCAATGGGTTTTGTCCCAAGACTCAGGCGATAGTCCTGAGCCTGATCGCGGACGCTCAGGACTCTCTGACAAGCTACAGCTCTAGGTCTGCACTTGGCAGCAACAGACAAAAGGCACAGCAAGGAACGTTGTAGCGTGCATCACGTCACATGCCACAGGCTTACTTTTAATTGGACGTGCATAAAACTGTGCTCATTTGGTCGGTGGTACCAGGGTGCATGTTACGAATTTGCAGCATGCAAAAGTATGGTTGCAGCTGCAGTACTGACTCAGCAGTCTATCGTGCTGCTGCACTATCTGATGCAGCTTGCAGACAGCTTATGGGATGGTGATAACGCGGAATATCATCAATTTGCAAACCATAGTGGTCAGTCGTGGCCCAAACTCCTCCAATCAGCTCCGGGCGAGACTGTGCAAGCAATGCACTGGCAGTGCACAATGAATGACATCTTCTGGAGAGCTGCCATCACTATGCGGCTGACGCCCAGAGCGGAAGCATAGAAGCTACTCAGATTCAGATTCAGATTCAGATTACACATGGATGGCAGAAGGATAGCTAGCTAGGGTACGCTGTGAGTCATCCTGATGTCATACGGGTGTCACATGATTGACGAAGGGCTTTCGATGACTCCTCGACCCGATTTCCTCGATGCCTCATCACATTCTATTCCAGGCTCTCGAGCTGAGAGCCTTCTCGACTATGTGCAGCCCCTTTTGAGCGCTCAATTTCTTTGCGGCAGCTTACACCCGCTAGCGCTTCAGACCAGTTAAGAGATGTCAAGGATGACGAGAGGTAATGCTGGGGGCGCACAGGCCGCCTCACAGTGCTTCCTGCGCGCCGTTGCGCTCACCGTCGTTTTCTCGTCCTGCGCAAGCTGTCGACACGGCGAACACGCAACGGGTGTACTGCGTGTTGGCCCGGGACCAGAAGAACAAGCTCTCATTGAGGAGATATACCAGGTGAGCAGGAGTTGCTATGTCAGGTCTCAAAGATGTGAGCACTGCATTGCTGTCTCCCACAGATTGAAAGAAATGTTGCGCCGGTACAGGATACTCAGGCCGAGCAGAACGAACAGCTTGCGATGCTCAAAGCGGATGACTTCTCCGAAGGAATCGCCTTTCAAGGCGGGACGTCGAAATACAGTAAGTCTCGTAACATGCCGTGCATGTGAGGAAAGGCTCATCAAATTTCCTCGCCCGTCTCGCACCTCTAGGCATTCAATTGACCCAGTAACCTGCTTGGTACAGGGCAGTTGCCTAGTCCAGATGCTTTATTCATGCATGTAGAGACTGATGCTGATCGTTTTGGTGGCAGTATGGGACTACTTTCTGCCCGCCTACAACTGCCACTTGAAAGAGAAGGTTGGCATTGTTCCGGCAGAGGGCGACAATGGGAAGTGGCTGTGTGGCGTGCGAACGCTGCTGCAGCGGCCAGGGTGCCTTGTGTACTCCTTCGGGTGGGGACCCAAAGCTTTCGGCACAGCTTTCCTGTCAGCTTTGCTGTTGTGTAGGGACATGGATCACTGAGAGCAATTGTGGGAGTTATGGGCATGTTTTGCCTGGGCAGAAGGCTCTGACCAACCCCTGATGACATGAATGAGCTTGCAAGATTGATTCTGGTCATACAGGCTGTGGCTTGTATGTACTTCTGAGTAGCCATCCTGCTTTGCATTCCGCAGGCCTTGAGACCCCCATTTCCATACAGGTCCAATGGAGAGACGAAGTTCGAAACAGACATTGTCAAGAGGACGGCGTGTGAGGTCCATGTGTTTGATCCGACCCTCTCAGAAGAAGCCGGGAACGCTGTAGGCGCTCTCGAGCGTGTAACCTTCCATGCGTACGGTCTGGGGGCAGTCGATGGCGAGGTAAGCCTGCCTCCCAAGGCCTTCTGCACAGCGCCACCGAAGCCTTGCTAGCTGAGATCCTAGAAGAGGTGATGGAAGGGTGATCAGAGTCATCACATACGCCTTCACCTAGAGGGAACCTCGAAAGTTGGCGCCTACATTTGCAGAACATGCAGCTCACATTCTTGCTTTACCACACCAGGCTGTACATCTGGCATTCCCCATCCGGATGTGACAACTGCCTGTCTACTGAGGCACTAGATTTCTGGCGTAGGTAGTGACAGATTGGTTTCAGAACAGGGGCCGGGAGGGAGACACAGGTTTTCGCCTGGGTGCATCACTGCATACCAAGATTTGATTGCTCCCATCTGTTGAGGCACTGTTTCTGGCGCAGGTAGCGACAGATGAGTTTCAGACTATGGGCAGGGGGGCGGGATCCATCAAGGTCAAGAGGCTCACTACTATCATGAGAGAGCTGGGCCATGAGTGGGTGGATGTCCTCAAGATAGACATTGAAGGCCACGAATGGCCGGTGCTGGAGGACATGATTGCAGACAAGGCGCCCCTCGCATTCACCCAGATGCAGGTACACCTTCCTACGCTTGTGAGCGGAGTCATGTGTGTGCCCTGCATGCTGACTGTGCTCCAGCTCAATAGAGTTGCTACCTTCAAGGGCTGGACAGTATGTAGCAGACTAGCACGACAGGGACTCTAGAGTATGCAAAACTTCATGATGTGTGATGCCCCATAAAACCGAGGCAGAGTGACAAGAGGTGGTAGCAAACAGTCTTCTATGTGGTGCCTCATCAGGTCAAGGCAGAGCAATCATCACTTTACCTGAGAGGTACACTTGCGTTGTGCAGGTTGAGTACCACTACTTCGGGCCATCAAACTTCACGGACCCGTCCCGCATGCTGGCGGTTCTCCAGGGGTTGGCGGCACGCTACCTGCGCGTTTTTAGTGTCGAGCCCAACTACTGGTGGACTAACCGAGGGCATGACTTCATTGAGTTCGCATACCTGCAGGTCAGGGCTCGCCATATCTTCAGTGCGCTCCTGACAGTAGCAGGAGTGCACGATGCTGTGACACTTAGTGAGGGGCTGTGTACACACATCAATTGGCACTTGAGACCCAGCTTCTCATGCCTGACATCCAGCATCATGCATACCCACAAGCTATTGCATTGCACTATCATCACTCTCAGCTCATATCCCAAGCTTGGGCAGCAGAGCAGAGAATTCTGTCCTGATGGTCTCAGCAATCTGGTCTCAGCAATCTGAGCCTTATCCTGTGAGAGTAACTGGGGGCCTTTGACCATGAATGGGGTTTTCAGCCATCGTCTGCAAGCTTTGCATGTCACTCTGAGGCACCAAAGCTTGACCATGTTCTATGCTCCACCAGGATGCAGCATTACCTCCCACCAGGCATAGATATGCAGTTACTCTGTGTTCAGCGTCCTTCCCAGAATCTCCTGCATGTGGTGAACGCAGCATCGTGCAGGCGCGCTCATCTCTTGGAAGGAGGTGGACGCAAGCCTGTGCAGATTGGTCTTTAGGCTCATGAAGTGGCTTGCATGCAGGTCCGGAATGGGCTCTGGGTGACTGGGCCCGAGGCTTCCTCCGAAGTCCACTCAACAGCTTCCAGAGAAGGCACTTCAAAGGCAACCGCGAACTACATGCACCCCAGGGCGACCCGCACAGTACACCCGGCTCCACCCAGACAGTAACCGGCACCGGTTTGCACTGCAGAGCCTGAGTGCCGCCCTATTTGAGACTTTCTCCCCTTTAGGGCTGATTTATTGGCCATCTCTGAAAGACTGCTCTGCGGGTTCCAGAGTGTTCTTCTGAAAGGCAACCCCGACGCACTGGTATGCACTGCAAGCCTGAGGATTCAGGCATGCAGTGTGTCCTTGAGACATTCTTCGCTTCAAGGTCCATCCTATGGCCATTTCTGAAAGATACTCTGCGGCTCCCAGAGGACCTTTCTGAGAGGTGACTGCAGGTCACGGTCGCCCCACAGTGTCCCCCATGCAGCAGACCTGACTCTGAGAAGTAATCAATGGACACTAGGTCGAATTGCAGAGCCTCAGTTCTGCTCTCTTCTGAGTGTTCACTGCAAGTTTTCAGCTATGGCCATCTCTGAAAGCCGTTCTGCGGCTTCTAGAGATGCATCCTTTCAACGGCAAAATTTGTACTGACCCAAGAGCGTCATGTGCAGCGGAACTGGACAACAGGCTGCGCTACCAAGCCCGCTGCTGTCTCTCTTGGAAAGCCCTTCTGTTGACGTTTCCTTTGTGGGTGGACGAAACCCTACAGAAAGCCCGCTGGGTAGATGACAGACCTGACTCAATCAGATGATGGCATATCGGCTTCAGTCCGGGCTCAGAAGACTGCTCAGAAATGTGAATCCTGGAGCCGTGGTCATCTGATTTAGCCAAGCATTGATGGGCTTAGCCATACCATTCAGACCATCAGGGCCATGAGGTGTTGCTGGCACATCTTGTGGCCCTGAACAGGCAGGGGCTATCTTGAGCCCGCTCCTGAGTTTGTGTCCCTGTGTTTCTTGGACAGCGTTTCCTCATCTCACAGATCTTTGTAATCCTCATGACTGAAGAGCTAAGGGCTTTAAGCATTTATTTCGTGTTCTTTTACCGCAAGATCAATCCAGGACATGCTAATTCACCGTTCTGTTATTGCGAGATCAACTCAGCTGAATGTTGTTCAAAAATGGAGGCTCCTAATTCTGGTGTGCATAGGCAGATTTTGTGTCACTGTGTGGGCCTGCAAGATTGTGTGATGTCAGCAACCTTCTGGAGAAGCAATGCCGTCAGGATATACTTTGCAAATTGGGTGCACTTGCAGTCTGCAGCAGTCTTGTACCACTGTAGAAACTGCTCTGCATTCCGGGGAGCTTGCCAGCCATGCAAACGAGAAGCCATTCCCTCTTTGGGATACACAGAGCTTGATGCAGTCAATCGGATATCCTGAATGATGTCAGTATGAGATACAGCTCCAGGAGTGGTACGGCAAGATGAAGAGCCTTGCCCATGGGCACTAACTGGCCAGTTAGTGTCTTGGCCAGCCAAATCACGAGTACCATGAACAACAGGTATTGTGATGGCTTTGTGAGGTGTTGTGTGCGCAGGCATGATGTATGATGACTGGACAAATGACGGACATGTCAAGTGTACTGACTAAGCTGTTGGGCGTCTAAACATTGTTTGCATGGCCGCAGCAACAAGATGAAGTCACGTGTGCACACACGATCAGCCTCTGAGAGTGTAAGCAGTACAGCACATCAGACATGGCCGGTACATTCCATGCCAGCTTATGTTACAAACAACAAGTAAGGGCGGCCAAATCCACTGCTGATGACAGGGCTGCCTGGTCACAGGGCCAGGTGCATTCCTACCTAGGCACTTTGCAGAACAGGTCTACTGTACACCTCCCCGCATGATCACAGAGGTTGCGCTTCTCGGAGTGAAGGACAGGTAGTGTTATGCTTGGGCCCAATACCACTAGTCCCCAGCAGTGAGTAAAAACTCCATGGCATCACAGATGGACCCCTCGGCTCCCTCCTCTCCCAACAAGAGCTTTCGCACCATCTCTGCAAAGCAGAAAAGCATCAGCCTTCTTCAAGCATTGGCTGTACATGTGACATTGTGCTGACAGCTGCGCATGTGGTGCTTTCCACAGAGGGGTGTAGCCCTACTAGGGAATTGAGGATCACGCAGTCACATATGGCTGCTGGTGAGGGAGCAGGTGCAGAGCAGCCACCCAGCGGTGCCACTGGACTGAGCGCAAAGTCTCACCTTTATCGGCTTTCGGCTGCTGCACATACTCCAAAAGCCTCTGCAAGGCATCATGCTCGCCCTGCCTCATGCTCAACTGCAGGCAGACACCGGCAACCCAGTGAGGAACAAAGCCACACAATAGTCTGCTCTGTCCGACATGCAATCTTGAGCAGACTCACCCTGCTTGAGGCCAGACACTGCACCGCCTGTGCTCAACTGCAGGCAGCAGTCGGGCAATCCAGTGAGAGGCAGGGAAAGAGGATGGTCCTCCCTTTGATATGCAAGATTTGGCAGAAGGACCTTGGCTGAGGCCTGAGGTTTCGGCAAGCAGGAGGGTCAGATTGTGCTGTACCTCAGCCTTGAGCGCCGCCTCGCGAGCCTTTTTCTTCTCATGAGTGGCTATAGCAGTTGACCTGTTGCGCTCCCGTCTGCAAAATTCAGTGGAACTTTACTGCCAGGGGATGACATGCCAGTTCATACATCTGTTACACACAAAAGGCAAGTGCTGAAGGAGCAAGAGTTGTCTGGTCTGAGGTGAGCAGCATGCGGAGACTCAGGTAGAGGGGAAACCTATGGGCTACAGCCTCTTCAGCTGTCATGAATTTGTACTTGGGCTTGGCACCGCGCTTGCGCACGCCAGGCTGCATCCCATTGACTGTTGCAACGCTGCCAGCCATATAAGCATCCATTGTACCTGCGCACGCAATTATGGTAGCTGCCGTCCAGACTTGAGACAAGATTCCTGTCACACGTGCAAAGAAACTTCTCAACCTGCACGCAACTTTTCAGCTGTCCTCCTGATTCTGACGATCCTCCGCAGTCAGCCATAAACCGTGACCATGCAAGATGCTTCTACTGTACCAAACTGTGGGTCATGTGCTTGCTGACATCACATTACAGTCCTCACGTAGACCCTTCGTTGGCTTTTCACACAGGGCTGCATGCCCTCCTGCTCTGGGCAAAGGCAAGATGCAGAGCCCACCCACGTACATTGCTCACCCTTTAATAAAGCCGGTATCTACCATTCACTTTGGTGCATGACTTTTGCAGGAAAGGCACCATCATGGTGGTGATCATGGAAGCTTGAACACAGGCTCGTATCATGCCCAATCCTGCAGAGTCCTGCGAGCACGAGGGAGAATCCACTCACCCAGTGGCAGAGTGGTGTCATAGCGCCTGGGGCGCCCACGCCTCTTGCTGGGAACGGCCACGGGCTGCGCAGCCTGCTGCAGGGCGGAGGGGTCAGCCCCGAAGGCGGGCGCCTGCGCTGCGCTGAACCAGTCCGCTGAGCCGTCCGAGGAGTCGGCTTGCAGGTACATGTCGTCCAGCATGGGATGGTCTGACAGCTCAGGGCTTGCCTCCAAGCATGGGCTCTGGCTGCCCCCTGGTGGCTGCTCTGCACCGGCTGCCTTCCCAGATCCGGCCAGCAAAGGACATGCTGGTCCGTCACGCGGAGCTGCGCCAGCTGGCAGGCTGCCGGGGCCGGGATGCTGACTGGAGAATGAGCCCAGCATGAGCGCGAGGAAGCTGTCATCGGACTGGCTGCTGGCGCAGCTGCCGTCCGCGGCGAGCCCATCGTATCTGGGGTACAGTGAAGGCCCGTCCAGGTGCTCTGAGGTCGTGCTGCTGGCCAGGTATTCCTCCAAAGTCTGCAGCGGCTCCTGATTTGGCTGGCTGCGCTTGGGGCCTTCTACTGGCTGCGAGAGGGTGTGCTGAGCAGAGCCATGGCCGGGAAACAGCGCCTCCTCAGCATTTAGGGAAGGCTCGCCCAGGTGCTGTGAGGTCGGGCTGCTTGCTAGGTACTCCTCCAGGGTCTGCAGCGGCTCCTGACTTGGCTGGCTGCGGGAGGGTGTGCTGAGGGTGTGCTGAGCAGGGCCGTGACTGGGAAACAGCGCCTCCTCAGGGTCTGAGCTAGGGCACCTGCTAAGGGACCTGACACTGAGGAACCTGACACATGTGTCGGCACCTGCCGGCCAAGCGCTGCGCAAGGCAGGGCCTGCCCTGCATCACTGGCACACCAGGATGCTTCCCGACGCACGCATGACCGTGGTCCGGTTGTGAGGGTGTGATCTCAGCCAGCTGGGCAGAGCCCAAACTGGCACCCCTAGCATCTTTAATGTCAGCCATCTTGCTTGTCACAATATGAGAACAGAATGCAACACTGAACCCCAGATGTGTCCGCACAGCTAGCAACAGATGGCAATGAATAGCACGCATGAGAACATGCATTGCACGCTGAATCCAGGTTGCCAAGTATTGCTCAACAGCAGCAAGGAGGTGCTGTGACCGATGACAATAATATGGTGGAAAAGCGCTACCTGCTGCTGTCTTGCAGCGCAGAAAGCTGGTCCAGGACATTGTCCCAGCATCTCCAGCTGTCCATGTCAGATCCATGCCTGCACACACTGAGCACTGTAGTAGGGCAAGGCCCACCAGAGAAGGACCATCCTACAAACCTTCCTTGCTGCAGGCGAAAAGCTAGACTGAAGCAGTAGGAGACACATTGGGGATACCGCAAGCGCGATTGCACTGCATTTATATCATACTCGTTCAACAATGTCGATGGGGTCTCAGGGTGGCCGACTCTGGCGAGGCCCACCTGGCGCTTGCCAGCATTACATCGGCCATCTTTGCGATTTCGCGATATTAGCACCCTGAGGCGATACCGATGCGACGTCCTTGCTGTGGGCTGGGCTGAAAAGGCGTAAATGCACGTTGATCGGGTTGCAGTGCCCTTCCGATAGTACCGCAAATAGCCCACGCCACCTTCACGTACTGCTATCCCTGTTAGTGGGTCCACATTATGTACGCAATATATGCAAAAATACGGCTGATGGTCTGTAATCGACCATTCGGACGGCCCTTAGGTCTCTCACCTTATCCACTCGACGGCCGCAGGAACCTCTCCAGAAGGGAGTGAAAGATGAACGCCACGCTTGCAGGCTTACGGACGCCAGCATACAAGAGATGGGGTTGCACCTTGCTCGAAATATCTCTTTCTGTGAATCAGGGCCATGCTGCCTTGTTAGGCACACGCGCATATTTGCTTTGGGGTTAGGGCTTGAAATTCAGGGTGGATGCAGCGTCGAAAACGTGACCCGGGTACTAGGGGGCACCCAGTAAATCTCATACACTTGCCCTACAAACGCAATCTTACAGCCAGCTGATGTCTGGCGCCAAGCTCCTGTCTATGCTGAGGGGCATCATAAGTACCCCGCTCAGCTTGCGGATCCTTGCAGATTCAATCTAGTGTTCAACAATTGTAAGCTGCAGTCCTGGCAATGTGCAAGCTGGGCTGCCATGCCGTAGTGCGGCTCCAGACTCATGTCAGCTTGGGGCTTTGTTTAGAATGTCATCCCTCTCTCAGGCTTAATAGCACTTCTTCTCCGGTGTGGCAGCAGTTTAAGCCACACCAGAGAAGAAGTGGCGGCCATGCAGGCTTGAGGATCACTTCATGTCATCCCCAGGCCTGCAGTATTGCCGACACTAGCTGTGCTGAACCATGAGAAGAGCAAGCGCTGGCTCAGCGCTGGACATACACTTGGGCTCCATTCCTTCACAGCCATGTTTGGGAGCAGCACGTTCATGCCAGCAAGAACATCATTTGAAGCAGCTCTTATTGATGGCTGTGCATGCCATCTGTCTGCCAGTAACATGCTCCCTGTCAAAGCTCATGCCAGTACGTCGATGGTGTCTCCCAGCGGATCTGACGCCCGGATGCCCAACTGCTTACGGTCGTCCTCATCCGCATCCTGTGCGAGCAAGCAATGCCACTTCAAGTCATTCGAGACATCTAGAGATGTGCACAGTATGAGTATTGCTTGCTTGGTGCTTGAATCACACATATAGCTGGTATATTACCCGTATGAGAATGCCAATCAAACATTGGGATGTGTATGGGGAACCCTGGCCCCGATGGGGGCCAGGCATCTGATCAGCCCTAGGTGGCTGGAAGAGATGTAATGTTTCTCTCTCTCTCTCTCTCGACATCTAACGCGCCTCAACAGAGAAGCAGCCACAGCCCACGTCAAGAACCACGAGTCAGTACCAAAGGAATACTCTTGCTCTGAGCAGTGCGCTCTGCAAAGGCCCAGCTCCCTCTCCCAGCCATGACCCGACACATCTGAGAGGGCACCATTTGTCCTGACGGAAAACCGCGGCGTGCATAACAAAGCAGGTTGCAAGACCTGTGTCTTGAGACCCTTCGCTGCAGCCGCAGAGCTGCCATGCGCATGCACATGCAGTGGGGATGCAGCAGACATTGGGTAGGCAGAGGGCAAAGCTACCTCGTCTTCGGTCTCTACAGACTCGTCTTCAAAGTTTGCAGAGACGCCAGGTTCCTGCCCGCTTCCCTCTCCTTCATGGGCATCAGGCTTCTGACTGCCCAATGCGCCTCCCTTGCCGAGAAGGCCCGTCTCAGGCTTTCCCTCCTGTCCTGTAGACCAGCATGCATGCTCGTGACTTACAGCGTCTATGGACCCTCATCGCGCTGCCATGCATTGACACTGGCCGAGGCTGATAACACAAAGTTGCATGTGTACAGCCGGTTAGGAAATATCACACCACAGGACTCGCAAAGCTCTGAGACAGGCACAAACGCCTAGGAGCGACGGTGACAGAATAGGATATCTGGCAGCAATGCATGACACCTTCCACATGCAAGATGCTTGCCTGCTTCGTGCAGGACATGCATGGCCTGCATGACCATGCGCTTCTCTTCGCCCGGCTGCTGATCCGAGGGCTCTGTGCCAGAGTCCTCACCCTCCTCCTGGGCCGGCTGCTGCAGCAGCTGCGCAGCCTCCTCAGCAGCTGCCCTCTCCCCTTCCGCAGCCTGCAGCAGCGTGCCAGCTTTCGTAACAGTTGCCATATGGGCTAGAACTCCAGTGCACGACAGCACATCAGGGAAATGTCATGACTTTGTGTCAATCAGATGCTTACCGTGATATCCCTATGCATGCAGAACAGCCTATGTCCTGATGACACAGCGGAATATATAACAGCCATGCAGCAGGCTCGGGCCTTGCCAAAGACCACATGGTTGCCATAGGGGCAGAATGCAGTCATGCGCCTGTGTCAGGATATTTTAGGACAGCAGCGCAGTCCCAGAGAGTGCTAAGCGTGCTAACAGCAAGAGGGAAGGGAGCGAGGTGCATGCCTCGGGGTTTTCCAGCTCCCTGATTTCCTGGAGGACCTCCTTCTGATCCGCCTCGGGCTCGCCCATGTCTGAGGCCCGGTAATTCACCCGGTCCATGCTGATGTGGAAGGCCCTGTCCAGGCAGCTCTCCTGGACCTCCTTCAGCTTCCTCTCAGCCTTGCTCTCAGGGCCCAGTGTTCTCACTCGCACTTCCCTCCCTGCAATGCAGCCGATGCTCTGAGCATCATCGAGTGTCTCTGCAAAATGTTCAGTGTCATGTGTACATGCCACCTTGTGCAGCACATGTCCTTCCGTTCCATGACACATTTGCCTGAAACATGTAGCAGGCGCTTTTCATGGCGTCTTCAGTAAGGCCTGCTGGACATGACTGAAGAAACCTACAGGTGTGGCTGACTAGAAAAATCTAAAGCGCGCCAGGCGGCTGAGAGGAAACCGCAAGAGACATACCTAGGTACACCACGCGTTCGTCAGCCATCTCTCCCATAGTCTTTTTGAGAGACGCCACGTCTGCCTCGGTCCTGAGCTCTGCGACGCGCGTCTGCTCAGAGGTGAGCAGAACTGTGTTGTTCTCCCGGAGAGTCCCCTCGCCTGCTTTCCAGACCTCGTCTCTCAAGTAGAAGAAATCCATCAGACTCATTCCCTGCACATTGCGCAGCATCCTAAGCATGGTCCTTGCTCTCTAGGGGCATCTGATTGTTCTCCCCAATCATATCCACAATTCTATCTGCAGCTTGGGGTAGATGATGACACCTCTGCATGCATTAACTCGAAAGTCAGGCCGACCCTCAGCGTGGAGAGCTGCCTGTTATGACACGTACATGTGCAAAGAATCTCATCATAAGTAGGGAAGCTCCTATTGACAGAGGAGGGGCCTGTGTGAGCCCTGCATGCAAATATCTGGCGCTGCCCTTTGCCAGGCTTGCACACCGACAAGGCTTCTTGTTGCGCATACAGAGCAGGCGGGCAGGTCTGGGCAATGCGGGCAGGCAAGGGGGCACGCACATGGAGGTCGCAGTCCTCCTCGTAGTAGTACCACACCAGGCAGCGGCGGGTGTCGGGGGGACCATCCAGCGGCAGCCGGGGGACGATCTCCAGGTCCCCCCTCCAGTCCTCCGCCACATACTTCTTGGGCTCCTCGCTGCCCTCGCGCTGGGCGCGCTGTGCCGGCTCATCCAGCCAGGGGCTGTCGCAAGCCACATCAGGCCACACAGGCACCCGCCCTGACACAACCGCCAGCTGCGCAACCCATGCCACAATATTTATCACGCTGCGGCAAGGACAGCAGGCATGCAGCCGCAGAGTTGCGTCACAGGACTCTCCTGCGCGCTTCTTAGGCCCATCATTGGGCTCAAACCCGAAGGATTACATGGTGAGAGACCAAGTACGGCTTCCATGCATGGCTGTCTTTTACAGTGGCCAGGCGCAGGCTGCAATCTCAATGCTCCGGAATAACAGAGCATGACAGGCACACCCTGACCATGCGTTTAACGAACCCACTCCCTCTGAGCATCACACATTCTTTGACAGCAGTCAGGGCAATTCATCACCCTCCCATTGGCCTATTGACAGAACTCTGCAGAAGAGGGCGCACCTGGACAAGGCCCATCACAGCAGCTCTGAAGTCGGCCTCGTCCTCGTACTGCAGCGGCAGCACGTCTGGTGCAAAAGCCAGCACGCGCTTGCTGGCCAGCGCTGGGGTCAGCGCTTTCCCCTTGCGCTTCTGCTGAAGCTCCTCCACAAGCGCCGTGGCCTGCGCTAGCGCAGCCTCCTCTCAGCCGCAGCCGGGATCCAGGGTGCACGGGGTGATTGCTTCACGGCAGAAGCCAGGTATGCAAGAGGTTCACATGCTCTTTTCCTATGCTCCGGCGGCGCCTGCCTTAAATGCGACTTCTTCAATAAAGCCAAGTGTCAGCTCTCCCAGCGCAAGTGCCAAACGTGAGATTATTCTGCCGGCTGTTAGGCCAGATTCTGCCAAAAGACGCCGAAGATTATTTCACTTATGCCGCGCACCCTGCCGGGAGCGTTTGCCAGCAACGTCCAGGTGTCAGGCCAGGCAGCAAGGCCCAGCAGGAGCAGATGTTTGCTCTCCTAAAGAGACAGAACATCGTCGTGCTTGACCGGGCGTGAAGAGAAGCAAGCAACAGGTACAGCAGAGGGGTACTGTACCTCCCAGTGCCACATGCCCACAGCCTTCATGACGATGGAGCGCCCCAGCATGTATGCGCGGATGCCCATCACATGCAAGAAGAAGAAGGGGCGTGGCGCCACATAGAAGGCGCCGTTCCGGAGCCCTGCACAGCAGCAGCATATGTGTGTGCCACCTGTGTCTCACGGACTACATCCCGCCGAGTGTGGCATGCAAAGCCCCTATCCTCAGCTGCTGCAGCTTGTAAGCGACACAGCTTGAGGCAGAAGCTGTGCACCCCACTAAGCTATGAAAACACAAGAGGGCGCAATGTGCTATCACTGCCTGATAACGCTCAACATCTGATTGTACATGCATGGGCGGCTCTTGCATGGATTTCGGGTTGCACCCTGCCATGCATGCAGCCACCTCTGAAGCTATACATGTTCTGGTCTGGTGTAGCATGACATGTGGGGATATTCAAGGGCGCACCATTGTGCCCGTACTCCATGAACTTCCCATACATCAGCGGCTGCGCCAGCAGCTCTGAGGCTGACTTATCCCAGAGGCCGCCTGTCAGCACGGAGACCTCTCCTGCGCTCGAGCCAGACCATTGCTTGGACGCCTTGAGCCTCGTCGCGGGGAAGGGGCTGCCTCCCAGCTTCTCATCCCACTCCTCAGGCTCTGTGGGAACGCTGAGCTGGAAGCTCTCAATGTATCCTGCATCAGCGCCAGAAGGTATTGTGACTTCTGCTGTGGACATCTCTAAGAAACTATTGCCCCTCAGTGCTGGGCTATAGACGCGCAGGTTAATTCTGTGCCTCTCAGAACTTCAAGAGTCCTTTGCAATTCTTGATGCCCATCAGGTAGGTACGGGAGGATCATGCACAGCTTGCATAGGCTCACTGCTGTTGTCCTGCAAGTTTGAACAAGCAGCATACGATCACAAATGCAGCTTACACATAGACTACTGCAGCTTCAAGACAAACGGCGTTTGCTCACCGTCGCTGAAGCCAAGCCTCTCCTTAACCTCTGCCCCAAGGTCGTCTATCCAAGACTCAATCCTGACCTTCTTCTGCAGATGCACAAGCGTAGACTCTCACACGCAAGCTTTCAACATGTTCATCAAGCCAGTCAAGGCTGCGCCAAGTTGGTCAAGGATTTGCAATTCTACCAATGACAATGACAGGCTAGAGTGTGCCAAAACTATAGAAGTGATGTATCTGATAGAGTTATATGGTAAGCACAGCTATACTACAATGGGGACTGCCTGACATGACAATGCACAATCATTGCCAGGTCCTATGGCGCCAACCCCAGGTAGTGCATGAGCCTCACCTGACTAGCTAGCTCAGCATGGGCTTGCCAGACATCGTGCAGATTCTGGCCGTTCCGGGTGTAATCCTGGGTCTCCTTGCCGTCCACCCACAGCGCTTGCCAGCCTACCGGGCGCCCTAGATAGGCGCTGGCGACCACGTCCTTCAGGATGAGCTCATCACCAATTGCCCATGCCAAAGTCTTTGGGCTGCCCTCATTTTCCACAAAGCTGGGATTCTCAGCATATCGCAGGATCTGCACAACAAGATAGAATTTGATGTCTTTCAAGTCTCATTCTCGTCTGCTTGCCTGACCTGCAGCCCTGGGGGAGGTCCCCACAAAGATGCACAAGATTTGCAGTTCTAGTCCTGACATTTGAGCAGGACATTGTTGCCTACGGATTAGGGGTGAGGGGGCCATGCCTACTGTCTCAAGCTAGTGCTCAATGTACACAGTGCGGCACTCATGCACTGCAGTGAGGGAGCACCATGCAGATGTCGGTGCTTACCCTGTCAACAGTCTCTGTGAATATCCAGGAGACAGGTCCCGAGACTGCAGCATCCTGAACATAGATGAAGCCGGACGTGAGGCCCGTCCAGCCACCGTGAGACATGGTGAGCATGGTTGCCTTGCTCAGGTGAGGGCCCTTTATATACACATAGGGGTCGTCGCTGAAATGGGAGTCCGCATGCACGGACAGGACGTTGTAGCCTGCCCGAATCATGCGCGCCATGGTGTGGTACCTGCAGGAGCGGCTGCTTTGGCAGGACTGGGCAGACTGCACTGTGTGACACCTAGCAAGCTGTTTGGCAGAAGGTCAGGGCTGATGAGGCTTTCACAGCATCAGGGTCGATTCCCATTGCTGCCCTGTAGGCCTGTTACTGACAAAGGCCCCCTCTTCTTCCACAGGCCATGCATGCTTGGCAGGGTGTCTTCACAGCTGCATGCAACGCCATTGCTAGTTGGGAAGGGCCATGCATGCTTTGGCAGGAGGTCTTCCCGGCTGCATGCAATGGCGGTGCTAGGTGGGGAGGGCGCTACCTGATGAGGACGAGCCTCTCATGGGCGTTGTGGTGGTCAGCAGTGCCCTTGGCAAAATACTTCAATTCTCCGTTGCCCAGGTATGTGGACCACACGCAGCCTGAAGGCATGAGCGACTCAGTCAGAAATGACGCTTTTCCATATGCCTTGCAAGCTGCCTGAGAATCAGCCAGAGATGGGCAAGGGGTGATCCTTCTATCCGCAGTTGCTGTGACAGCTCTGAATCATCTTCTGGTGTCGCATGTCAAGAGCAATGATTAAGCCATGGATTTCCAATACTGTCCATAAGAGTTGGGTAAAAGTAGCCACCTGCTTTTGGGAAGGCGCTGAGCACCAGCTGGCAGCTGCTCTCATCTAGCGTCAGTAGAAGGAAATGCTCGAATGTGAGCTTGCGCAGATTGAGAACCATGTTGAGCGCCATGCCGATTTCCTTGTCTCTGAAGTGCACCAGGATGATCTCCTTCTTGTGGGACCTCGCCTGCACATGGGTGTGTCCGCACATGACTCTGGCAGTTCATAAGCCTGTCATCTCATGTGGCGCACTGCATGCCTTGTGCTACGTCACATGCATCGTAAATGATGGGGCACATTGCTGTCATGCAGTATGCACCATTATGGCACCAACAACCTTTCTGCAACCCTGTGCCGGGTGTCAGGCAAGGCATCTGAGTACGTTTGGGAAGTCAAATCGGGGCTTCTCCAAGCAGGAAGTGACCCGCTCAAGACTTCACCTCCAGAGCCTGCTGCAGGGTGCCGGTCTGTGCAAGGTCCCCTGTGAATGGCTTCATGGCACCCTCGCTCCTGTAGGGGCTTGGCCGTGCTATGTTCTGGTGCAAGGTGGCATCCCTGGATCCTTTCCGGACATCCAGTGGCTGCAGCTTGTCACCTGCGTCGGCCTTGTCTGCTCAGCAAATCGCAGCGCTGGCATCACACACATACCCCTCACACCTCAAGGTCAGCAGGCTGAATAGGCGGGTAGCGCCTGCTCTTGCATCTGACCTAAGCCTAGAGCGTTTCTCTGTGCCTTCCGCTGAGGATGCTCCAGCAGGGGGTGCGTGCATCTGGCACCTATTGCCGTAGAGAGCGGACTTCTTTATCAGAAAGGGTACCTGGCACTGGTGTTGTCTCTTGAAAGCGCCTTTTGACGCCTGTGATGCCGAGACTCACGCGGTCCCATCCCATGTGCTTCACAGTCCTGGAGAGCGAGACAAGAATCACTACCGCGTGCTCATGCTGCCTACGGATGAAGGTTTGCACACAGAGCTGCTGCATGCAGGTTCGGCACAGGTCACGACGTTCAAGATGCGATGTAAAGGGGTGAGAAGGGGTCTTACAGTGAGTCGACCTCTCGATGGATTCGCAGCCTGGGCAGATAGAGGTGTACGTCTAGCATGTGCTGCAAAATGCCAAGCAAGGCCTGCAGGCAACCAGTCATCAGTCTACCTTGGTGTGTAACTCCAGCAGCTGTGTGTACCGATGCATTATAAACGTCCTAACCGTCATAACAGTGAGGGGCTATCCTGCTCACCATTCCTGCGAGAAGTACAACGATACGAGCCTGCCAAGGAGCCCATTTTGCTGAGGCTGCCGAACTTCTGCGAGGCTTCCACTTCATTCTGCCGCCTTGTCAGCCATCAGAACCTCTACGACTAGCGTGCATTGTATCGCAAATGTCCAAGCCTTTTGGACAGGTTCGGAAGTTCCGGTGTTGGCTGGACGTAACCCCAAGGCAGCTTCAAAAGCCGTTCAGTTGTCCCTCCAGGGCAACACTTAACCAAAGCAATCCCTCACATCAGAAGGGGTTTCATATTAAGTTCTTGTATGACCTCACATCCTCTATTGCATCTGGATGCAAATCACGTCTAGCATCAGATCAGAAGAGATGATCGATAGAGTCACAAGTAGCAATATAGGGTTCCGAAACCCCGCTGACTGCATAGGAGCGAGGAAAGAATGGCTGCATTGGGCTTTCGATGTTGAGATACTGCAGCTGTTCCTGCTATAAGCGCATGCATGAGGTTGGATCGCCGCCTCAACATGACCAATCCAGTACCGTTGCAGCGATCTGGGCCACGGGAAAGAAGTGTCCCATCGTTTGCAGCGCCCTCTCAAGAGTCACGATTGATATATGCATCGCGAACAGGCTTAATTGACCGGCAGAGAAAGCGTTTTTGAACTCGAGAACTCTTAGTATGCCAGTGCTCACGCTATCACAGGTTCCGACCAAACCGTTGACTTGCGCGAGAAATCCTGGCCTTGGTGCATTTCCCTACACATGCTTTACATAAGCCATACCCTTGTGCCTTCAAATGTCGCCCAGGGATGCTGGATGCTCGCTCAGGCAGCAACATCCTCAATAATAAGCTTCTAAGTCTACCCCCATGGTGGTCCTAATATCTCCACTGCCCAGTTGCAATTTGGCTCTGCGATGTACATCGCTTACATGTAAGGCATCCTCGGTACATAAAAGACAACTGATCCTGTGTAGTGCGCTAGCATCAGGTCATCAAAAACGACCGCTCGCACTGTATGTCACACACATTCAGCAATCCTAGTGCTAGCAATATATTAGCTATATAGGTACCGTGTTCAGTCCTAGTGAACTCACGCTTGAAAGCAATATAGTCACCTGACCTGATATGTCAGACCTGCCTACTGCAGGATACCCCTGAGAATGTCAAAGTGCAAGCCCTGCATTGAAGCAAGGCATTTACCTTGTTGTCACAATTCTGGAAGGCTGCATGGCAGAGGATACCGCAGCAACGCATGCAGAGCTGCAAGAATGACCTACTGCAGATTAGCCTGCATGGCGTGACAACAAATTGGACACAAATACTGCAATACACGCCATATGGCAGAGCCAAGGAGATCGAGGTAATGCATGAGAGCAGCCCTAGCCCCCAAATATCTGGAACCTTAAAAATCCTAAACTGACAAAGCTGCTCTCATGCTTATATACTGAGCTGAAACACAGTCAATGGCACAGCTGTGGCAGAGGACAGCTGAGATATGCTCTATACTCTAAATTCAGCCTCGTGAAGGCATATCTGCAAGCCATACAGGCTGTCGTCGGTGTCTCAAGACCAGGCTGATGAAAATCAAGGTGCCTTAACACCACCAGAGACTGCTGCAAGCTGCCTATTAGCCGCAGAAATACCTAGCTGAGCAAAGCCCACAAGCACCTCTTACACAAGGTAAGCCATCTGTAGTGATGGAACTATAATACACGCGTACGTTTGATCTTGGGAGCAAGCAGGTCCATCTGCTCCTGCCTTGAGCAGCGTCTTGCACTTATGGATTTGGTGCTGCCGAAGATGAACTGTCCTTTGCCAAACATTATGTGCGCTCTCCTGAAAACAGTGAGCCCTGCCAGGCAAGCGCAACCTCAGATCTCGACCAGCTGCACCAGCTGCGGCACCTGTGGCGCCATTGGCACATGCTCCGGGAAGCCTATCTCGGCCAGCGAGACGAGCAGCCTCGTTGGCGTCGGCGGCTCCCCCGAGACGAGAACCTGCTCGGGCGGCGGCGCTTGCGTCCTTGCGCGGGCTCCCAACGGGCTGCGTCCTCTCAGGACGAGATACTCAGATCTCGACGAGCTGCACCAGCTGCGGCAGCTGGGGCGGGGCCGGCACATGCTCCGGGAAGCCGATCTCGGCCAGCGAGACGAGCGGCCGCGTCGGCGTCGGTGGCTTTCCCGAGAGGAGCACCTCCTCGACGGCGGCGGTCGCGTCCTTGCGCGGGGTCCCGACGGGGCGCCCGCTTGCCTCATCAGGCTCCGTCTCCGGCTTGCCTGTTCTGGCCTCCACAAGCTCCCGCACCTGGTCCAGGCTCATGTCTCCCGTCTGTACCAGGGAGACAACATCCCTCAAATCACTCCACAAATAATGGTCTAGTACATGTGAGCCTATCAGTGCTGAAACACTCGGACATGCGTTTTAATTCACTCCTTCTGGAGACCATTCATCCTGTGACAGCCTCCATATGAGCATATGAGGATCGGAGCACATTGGCTGCTATTCGCCCACAGACTACACCTGCCCATCTCCTGATTGTCCCGAGGCAGTCACCATGTGCAGAACAGTGTGTAGGCGAATAGCGCCAGGGCAGGACGAGGAGTCAGGTGTGGCCTTTGAAGGTGACTGGCATCACGGTCAATCAGGGTGTCAAGTGGCAGCAGGCCAGATGCCAAAACTTAAAAGAGGCTGCGTGAGGCGCACCACAGACAGAACCACCTGCTCCCCAGTATGACATTTCACAGTGAGCGGGAAGCGGTTGTCCTTCTGGGATCCCAGCAGCGTGCACGTCGCCCAGGCCGCGGCGCCCATCAGCGTTTTGGCGCCCGCCAGGGTTTGCAGGAACATGCTGTTGGTCAGATGCGTCAGCGCCCCTGGCCCAGACCTCTCTGCAGTTATGCAGACACTGCTCTAGCAACTCCTTGGCATCAAATTCTGTGCTGTGACATGTTGCAGACGTCACGTGGCACCATTGTAGACACTGTGCTGCAGCATTGGCTTCTTCTGATGTTGTGCCCGATATGCAGACCACAAAGCATTCGCACCAAGGATGAGGAGGCGCTGCTGCTTTACGACGATGCCTGTCTGCCTGGCAATCCCCTCCCGCATGGCGCCTAGACTGGCTCCAGCATCCACATCCACTGCCACGACCTGTCCTGCAAGAGTCTCCACCTGGCGCAACCAGAATCAATGTCAGTGATCCCAGTTTGCACAGTCCATAGTTGCATAGACTAATATGCCTGCCAGAGCAAGCATGTTGCAGGTATACTTCTAGTGACCTCGCATAGCAAGCCCATCATGGGGCTGACTCATGCCAGAGCAGGCAAATCACGTGCATGAAGGGCTTCCCTGGGTCGGCTTCTGCACATGCAAGGCCCTCCCCCCAGCTTGACAAGCGCCAACCAGGAACAAACAGCGGAACTGCTGAAATACCAACTTCACCCCAAAGCTGAGTGGGCATGGACCAGATGACTAAGTAGAGTGCAGCCAGGTGTGCGCGCCAGACTTGGCCCGAGAAGGAAAGCGCATCAGGGTGCGGCGCACCTGCACGCGGACGGCGTTCTTGACCTTGACTTTGCGCTGCTGCTTGCCCTGGCCCTGCTTCTCCTGCAGCTGCTGGTACCATGTGCTCGCCTTCAGAGACCCTATCAGCCCCCGCCCATACAGCTCCCTGCACCACAGACCACTCCCTGCTCAGTCCCACTGCGCCCAAGCAGGTAGCTTGAGATGTGAAGTACCCTCTCTGGATTCCTGTATCCATTGCTGTAGCGACTTGAGAGTACTGCCGCACTCCCAGCTGCGCCTCATGTCCCCAGCACAGTCTGCAAGGATCCCATCGCATCATGCAGAATCTGGCAGAAACCTGATCATCCAGCTGGAAATTCAGAACTCAAGAGAGCATTCCTGAAGCTACCCACCTGTTGACGGCCTCGGGCAGGAACACAAAGTTGATCCAGGACACCAGCGAAGCGCGCAGGTCGCGCGGCGCGATGAGCTGGCGCGTGACCGACTTGGCCAGGCTGCCCAGGCCGCCCGCTCTTGCCCGGTCCTCCGCCACCACAAAGAACTGGCGCCTGGCTGGCAGCCCTGTTCTGGCAACATGCTCCCCTGCCTCCAGCAAGGTTGTGCTCAATGGCTGCAAGCGAGCAGAGTGAGAAGTCAGTGAGCCGCTCAGAAACATCTCAAAATTTTAAAGATAGTCCTGCACAGCTGATTGTGAGGCATAGGCAGCACAGGCAGTGCATTATGAGGTATTTGCATGCAGTCCTGTGGCTTGCTAGCTGCTTGTGAGCCACAGGCAGCACAGGCAGTGCATTATGGGGTATTTGCATGCAGTCCTGTGGCTTGCTAGCTGCTTGTGAGCCACAGGCAGCACAGGCAGTGCATTATGAGGTATTTGCATGCAGTCCTGTGGCTTGCTAGCTGCTTGTGAGCCACATGCAGCACAGGCAGTGCATTTCAGGGTACTTGCATGCGGTCCATGCGGCTTGCTAGGGGGCACCGCACCAGCTGCAGGATAATGTCAGTGCCATTGAGCAGCTTTATTTCCAGCCTGATAAAGGTGCCCTTCGAGTCCTCCTTGCTATGTTTCCGAGCCTGCGCAACATAGCTGCCTGTATGAGCGCTCCTGCACTTGCCTGCTCAGGTTAGTGACGATGGGCACTTGCCAACATGCACTGCTGCGTTTAGAAAGTACATACATATATGCTTGCAAGCCGATATTGTATGGATTGGTTTATAATGGCTTGCCAGCAGATCAAATACCTGCTGTAAGATCCTGCTTTGTTCCACATACAATAGAGCTGCCTCTGCTGCTGCAGACACTGGCAAATGCTTCCGAGAGATAGCATTTTGTGATGCAGGAATTGCCTTGGAAGGGCGCCTCACCTGGAGAGGGATGGGCTGCCAGTAGGCCCAGCTCAGCGCAGCCGCGAGCGCCTGTTTGGGCTCCAGGACCAGGTTGGCTGCCGAGCGCACCAGCACGACCGGGGCGCCCACTGCTGCGGCTGAAGCTGTGAGTGCAGCCGAGGAGGCGCTGCGCATGAGGCTGGCTGATGAGGCCGCCAGGCTTCTCGCAGTAGCCTGTGGGCTGCCTGCAGTGCACATCGAGCTTTTGTCAGGCATGGGGATATACCATCTGCATGCATCATCACGCTGTGTTTGAGGCTGGCTGTTGATGTTGTCCTGCGAAAGCGCCACCTGAGTGTGAGGGCAATGCGCACTGTGCGGTATGGCATGCAGCTGAATGCATGCGTCCGCACATCTACTGATACCCAGTAGGGAATGCTCTCCAGGACTCAGTGACTGGTCAGGCAGCGCAACCTGAATATTATACCCTGAGGCCTGGAGGGACCAGCAGCAGGTGGCAAGTGCAAAACCGCATCTTTACATGTAACCCTCAGCAAGTCAGAACATCCAAGCGAAATGTTGCAGAATGCGAGCCTCTGCTACAGACCTGGTGGAGTGGATTCTGGGGAACTGCAATCACTGTCGAGCTGCATATTCCGCGAGGCTTTTGTCTCAGGTATTTCCATAGCCTGGGTCGATCTTGCAGCCTGAATCGACGCTGCTCGTCCGACTGTCGTTAGATCTGTGACTTGTTGTCAGGGTCAAGTCCAGGATTTCTCGCCCTCCAACCTGGCAGACAGAGCACTCCTTTGCAGGATGGGCAAGGAGGCAGGCTATGTATAGCGACTGCTGGCATCGTTCATCCTGTACGTCATGCACCCCCGATATGGCCGAGATGCCTCTGACGGCAGCTGTACGAAGCCCTACTGCCACTTATTTCTGTGCAACCCAGCTTCCGTTTGCGAGTGATACCTTGCACTTCACTGCTTTTGATGCTGCACAATGTCCTTTTGCACTCTAAAAGTGCTGAGAGCTCCAGGCTCCACGTGCTATGCTTGCTGCGATGATCTTCCTTAGTCGTGTAAGACCAGACAAACTCCCCCTAGAGCTCTCGCGAGCTAGGTTCGACAACTAGAGAACGTCCTCAGGAGTGGAGTGTGTCCAAGAAGCTAGTCCTCAGTCAGAGATACCACACAAGCAGCAGGCTGGGTGAAAGGTTTCTCTGACATGCCATGTCAGCTTCACCACGTCATTCGCACGTGCGACCACATGCCAGGTCATAGAGTGAGTCCTCCGGCTTCAGGACTTCACTGTCGATATTTGAGCAGTGTACCGCAATAACAAAGTACACCTCTGAAGTTATGGTAGATATGCAACATACTGCACTGCTCAAAGAGCGCCTTCCGTAAGGAACGACCGTGGCACTAAGCCATTCGGAAGGTCAAACCACCTGAAGGAAAGTCCGGGATCAGGCTTCAATGGGTATACCAGCTGGGCTGAGCATATTCTGGTGAGCTCACAATTGATATTGCAGCACTCCTAGTGTCTTGCCTTCCTCAGTCCTCACCCTGAGAAGGGCAGTGTGGCACACGACTTGTGTGCCTCTGTACTGCATGGAGCTGACAGCTCTCAAATTGCGTGCATGCGGCCAGCTTACCGCGCATGCGGTGGCAATGCCTTTGCTCAGGCTGCATGAGGTTGATGGTCAAGTGTTGGCTTTTGCAGCCTGGACCAGTCAGAGTCAGCCTTTGGGAGCGAGGACTTCCCTGGCAGTCGTTGGAAGTACCAAGTCGATATTGTCGAAGCACTAGCAGAGAGGTTGCATCTACAGCAGGGCGCTTCTCAAGACAGAGCACACTTGACCAGCTTGCACTGCACAAGTGGGAAGCAGGAGAGCTTGTGCCTCCTGTCCTCTAGCAGCGCCAAAGCACTGTCTCCGCCTACTCCCATAGCAGACAGAGCACCCGCATTGGCGAGGCTGCACAGCCTGCTCCCATGCTGCACCCCTTCCAGCAACATAGCATCAGCCTTGAGATTAGCAGCGGTGAGCTCCCACCCTTGCAAGCATCACGCCAGGGTCAGGCGTGATAGCTGGATTGCACGTTCTTTCAGCATGCCTGTGTGGCCCCTCTATGGCGTGGCATAGCCGGAGGTGTCATGTCAAGGTAGATCTGGGTCCATCTATTTGTAAGCACAACTTGGGAAACCTGAAAACATGAAGACCTCTGGCAGCTGTGCTGAAGCTGGCATGCTGCCATGCAGCTGGTAGCCAATGGCGCTGACTCAGCCAGCATCACGGCCTTCATCGCTGGGCCATGCAGCCACGCGTCAGCAGGCGTTCCTGGCCTTGCAAGCGCCTTGGCCAAGCACCAGGTCACTATCGTGTCTCTTGCCTCAGCTGCAGAGCTGGGCAAGGAGAGTGTGGCCGCCCTGCAAAGCCTCATAGACAGCTTGAATGCTTCACCAGGTCAGCCTCTGATGCATTCCGTTCATGCATGCTTGCAGTCATCCCATCACGCTGGCAGCGCTCCTCGAAAGCTGCATCTCAAGATGTGCCAGGCTCAAACCGGGCGGCTCATCACTGACTGGTGCCCTTTGTGTTCAGGAGGCTCTGCAAGCAAGGTGGTGTTTCTAGATCCTCCAGCAGGGAGTCTGGAGCATTGGCAGCAGTTGGAGCGGGCTTTGGAACACCTCGAACGCCAGGACACACAGACCAGCAGCATAGCTTCGCCTTCCTCTGGATCTGGGCGGCCTGCCCCTCAGACACCAGAAGTCGGAGCCTGCCAGGGCGCCAGCTCAGCTTCTGCCACTCCAGTGGAGCAAGCACAGCAGTCTGCGAGCCAAATAGCAGAGCCTGGGAGTATGAGGGGCGTTCGACAGCGGCCTCGTAACAATCAACGAGGAAGAGAAGCTTTCATGGTAAGCCTACAAGCTGAGGGGCATTTTCATGTGTAGCTGTAAGACAGGCAATGTAGTGCTTGACTGTGGAAGAAAGTTTGCAATAGCCTATCTTAGGATATTCGCCACCCGCTGCAATCTGCACACTCAGAGTCTGCGGGTACCCTATCACCCAGCACTGGCTGTGCAACAGTATCATGTTGCTATGCAGTGGCATATGAACCGGCCTCTCTTGGCTAGGAGGTCTGGGGTGTTCCAGTCCGCCATCTGCCGCAACGAGTCCCTGGACGTGCTTGGACACCTCTCCTCTGATGGCTGCATGCGCCCCTGGTAAGCCTCTACTCGAGCCTCCCACATGACGCATGCGATATTAGCCTACGGGCACATCGATCCAGTCGGCAATGCGTCATTTTAGCTGGGCAATGCGCATTCCTCATGTGACGCTGCTGCCCAGCTTGCAATGGCCGGATTGCCAGCTGAGCTTGACCGTGGGCAAGCCCCTTGGTTGAGCAAAGCAGAGCCCTAAATTCGAGCCATTGCAGTTGCAGCAAAGCACATGTGGAGTGTGATGCTTGTTGTGGGAATGGAAGGACATCTGTAGCATAGACACTACCTCATATCTATGGTACACTATGCAGGCTGCCCAGCTATGCCAACCTGCCCAAGGCTGCCACAGAGCCTCCTGTGTACCTATCACACCAACTGTGCCTCCCAAGTGGCCCCAAGTGGAGAGTCCTGCTGGTGCGAGGCTCGTGCCTCTGTGTTCCTACTTTGAATCCTTGAGATCCATGAGATACATTCAGGCAGTGGCTCTCTTCAGGCTCCTGTGCATCCTGCGCACTCTGTTTGATTGGTATAGAGAGGCCTTTGCACAGCTAGGGAAGGGTATGCTCGGCTTTATGAGGCTAGTGCTCGTAGATATGCCCATGCATACCCTAGCTTGTGTGGGATTGGACATTCATGGGTACTGTGTGACATGGGTTGTGCTCTGCTGCAGGACATTCCTGCGGGCATGATGCGCAAGGTGCGCTCACATGCGCCAGCACCAGGTGGCTCTGCCAGCTCAGCGAGCTTTGCGCCTGGCAGGGGCCCAGAGGAGAAGCTGCCAAATGAGCCTGAGCCTTGCACGAGGGAGCACAGCCGTCACCATGCACCAAGGAGCAGAGGGCAGGGTGAGCACATTCAGCTTAAGGCCTAACCCATGTGATACACCGTGTGCGCATCGTGTGTCCAGGGCCCTGCCTTGGAGAGGAGACCTCCGTGCTCATGTAGGCAGTTCCATGAGCAGGGGGCATCTGCTCACTGCGGGATCGATGACACAGGATACGCACAGAGCAGTGAGGGTGTGATTCGGTGAATTCCTAGTGAGTTGTATCATCTGATGTCTCGTGCACTGCCTTGCAGGTGCATCAGTTGCCGCTGTGCAGCCACCGGAGCTCTCACTTGACGGCAGTCCGGCTTCACACAACCAGGCTGGCTCGTATTGCGCGCCACTGGCTGGCAGCGCCCCTCACACGGGGCACAGGAGGAGCAGAGGCAGCGCCCAGCCCCGGAGGCACAAGCCCTGCACCGCCAGGCACCCCCTGCGGCTGGAAGCAGACAGCAGAAGTGGCCGCCTTCTGCTGGTGAGCTCATGGCTATCTTCTCATGCCCTCTTTCAAAAAAATATTTCTTTTGGGGCAGCATGCAATCACCAAGGCAGCTTGAACTCAGCGGGTGTCCTGTTTTTTGCAGAGCCTGTGACTGCACAGGACCTGGCAAGAGCCGTGTAGAGTGGTAGCTATAGCAGACATGTCACTTCTCCTAAGGGTGTGTTGATGCTTTCTGGAACAGGTAGAGACAAGAGACGCAAGAAAGCTGCTGCGCCTGATCTGGTGCCCGGCAAAGCATGACGCCAGCAGCAGCGCAGCGCCGCCTTCCCGCTCGCTGTTACAGCAACAGTCGATCTGGGAACGCCCCAGGCTCTTGGAAGACAGCACACCTCCTGAAGTGAGCAAATCTCATCTCAAACTGCTTTCCCTAGGCCCGCGCTCCAGGCCCTGTTGCCCAGGAGACCACTCATGTGCTGCACAATGCCAGTTGACAGCACGCAGCTGAGACCCACCATGGAAGTGACTGCCCGACGCCACCTCGCTGGTGTTTATCACTCGTGGGACTCACTTGTCAGGCGGCAGCCTTGTGATGTGGAGGCCTCAGTGCATCCAACAATGCTCACATGCAGTACTACCTCTTGCATGACCAGTCTCATGCGAGCGCGCTAAGGCAGCGCTCCATGCAGGGCATGCTCATGAAGCTCCCGGAGCAGGAGCTGAAGATGGCTCTGGACCCGGCTGCTGTGTCCTTCTCTGCCGCGCACAATGGGCAGGTCCTGGTGGTGGAGCAGGCTGTGGCGAGGGAGGGGCATGTGAGCCAGAGCCCAAAGTACAAAGGTCAGCCCTTCTGAGACGAGCCGCAGTGCACGGCAGTCAGCTGACATAGCCTGTTTGCCGGTTATGCTCAACATCATGAGGAAGGATATCAGAATTTCACATTATTACCTTGCAGCGGATGGCGTTGCTTTAGTCCTGCCGCAGCTCATCCTTCGGGAATCCTGCCAGTGTGCTTGCAGTAGTACAGCTGCTGTATGAGGTGTTCTCTGCCCGGCACAATATGACAGAGAACAACGATGTTGTGCAGGCGTGTTCCGGAACCTGGCAGCTGATGAGCAGCCAGTGGACCGCTGCTTCTTCTGGATGCAAGACGCCGGAGCACATGTATCCAGCACGCAGCACAAAAAGCGCAGTGTCCCGCTGGAGACAGTAGCTGAGGAAGGCGCATCAGCAGGGGATGCAGCGGGAGTGGCAGAGAAGGACAGCTCGGCTGCTGCGGCTCTCCCTGACGAGAGCATGCAGCATGAGGGCAGTGCGCAGCTGCGCATGACTGCACAGCAGGCCGCGCTCATGCTGCAGAGGCTGGTCCAGTCAGCCACCAGCAGGGCGCAGAGGACTGCACACAGCAGCCCTGCCTTTCCTCTGCTCCAGATCTCAGGTATTCATCGGGACAGCACATTCCATGGGCGGGAAGCCTGTCTCCAGAGAGCACCTGCCCTGATCCCTGGAGTCACGCCTCACATGCCTCAATGCAAGCCAGGTGTCCATCACGTTATGAGACCACCACAGCATTCACGCTCAGCACGCTTAAGACTGGGCACAGAGGTGCAAAAAGTCGCTGCCGCATGCATAGGCTCCTATCAAAACGCTGCTGTAGGCCTTCGTCTATAATGAGTCCTTCACATATACACTGCTGCTTCTCCTGAGGCTGAAGCCTAAGCCTTGCACAATGGGTGAATGCTTGGGTGGTCTGCAGGCTCCTTTCAGGTATCCTTTGAGCCCAGGGGTTGGGATTCACAGCTCGGCTCTGCAGCATGGGGCAGACCACAGGAGGGGTGCCCTGCCTCTGACCAACCCAATACCCAACTGAGAGGTGTGCACCTCTTCCAAGTATTTTTGCAGCATGTGCTTAGCAGGACTGCAGACCCATGCACTTGTGGTAGGAAGGCGTATCATGACAGCGCATCCCTCCGCTGTGCAACGAGGTTTGGCTCATTGAGCTTCTGACTGTGCAGGCATTGCAGTGCGTGAGGATGATGTGCAATTGCAGGTTCTCTGAAGGTCGCGCTGGGCCAGCAAGAAGGTGCACCTCACGAACGCTGTGTGGGGCAGTGCTCGCAGTCAGGCGCCTGTGCTGCTTTGGATTGCAGTAATGCAGAGCATGTGCCAGCATCAAAGTGAGCTCTCTGAGGCTTTTCCCATTACTCCCAACTCCACAGGCTCTGTCTTTGCCTGCGCTGCCACTGCGGTTCTTTTTGCTTAGGAGTGTTCTGTGGGTTTTGTGCTTGAGCGTAAGGGCCAATGTGCATCACTGTGGAAGTATTGAGTGATTTAATAAGAGAGGCCCCTCCATGCCTTATCCATCGGGGGTGTAAGAACCATGTTCAGGAATGAGTGATGTCCCTGGTGACGAGGCTGCAGACTGTGCATGTCTGATTGGCCCCCAGACTCTGGTCGCATTCAGGTCTGTGTGAGGTCTGTGTGAGGTCTGTGTGAGGTCTGTGTACCCTCTACAGCCACCACACACATATATACACATGGCGTGCTGACTTCTGAGGCGCAAGAGGCTGAAGCAAACTGATGTTGAGCAGGAGTGCTAGCTGTGGGGAGCAGAGGAGTCAAAGGAGCAGCAATGAGAGCTTTCCAGGACAGGTGGACTTAGTAGCTGCCTCAGCTGAAGCAGGGACAGAAGCTGGGCAGGAGTGCTTCGAGGACAATGCACTGTATGAGCTTGACTGAGTTGCAGCGGCGACATCATTTCAGGACAGGTGGACTTAGTAGCTGCCTCAGCAGAAGCAGGGACAGAAGTCGGGCGGGAGTGCTTTGAGGACAGCGCACTGTATGAGCCTGACTGAGCTGCAGCAGCGACAGCTTCCATGACAGGCACACTGTGTAGCTGCCTCAGCTGAAGCAGGGACAGAAGTCGGGCAGGAATGCTTCGAGGACAGTGCACTGTATGAGCTTAACGAAATTGCAGTTGCACGCATGGGTTGCAGTTGCTTGCCTGTAGCCCATGACTCTCACACTGAGTGAAAGGGATGACCTGTTGAGCTTGTCTGACCATACCAGGAACTTACAGCACCTTTAAGCACATGACCCCAGACAACGGTAAAGCGCCATTCGGCTGCCAACAGTGTTGCTTGCATTGGCTTGTAAGACACGTCTTGCCTACAGCATGCCATCGCAGTGGCAGACAAAGCATTGATGCTCTTGGGCAGAACTGCAAAGACTGTAAATGCTGACAAATGTATCATAAGCCTGGCCAATCACGGTACAATTGCAAGGAGCTGCGTCTGGCTGAATTTATAGTTGCCAAAAATTTTTTGCCTTCAAGTTGTCGCAGGGACAGACAGATCCACCCTCCCTGAATGTCATCAGTCAAGCTGGACACAATGCCAACAAAAGTTTGCCCATCACATGGATCATCATTGAGACGGTGTACCAGGCAGCTCATGCTGGGGTCCTTCAAGGACTGCAAACCTCCTGCTATGTCATGCAGAGCGGCAGCACAGGGCTGCAACATGTTGACTGGTCCAAGGGGAAGCTTTCAAAACAGCAGCCAGTCTCTGTAGGGGCATTGAAACTGCAACAAAGGTGAGGCTCAGGCCAGCAGCTGCAAGGCCAGTCAGTAAAAGTAGTCATGCTCCTAGACTCAATCCCTGTTCCTGTTTGACAGCGTGTCACGGCAGGCTGCTGCAGACGTGAGCACCTTCCTCATGAGCTCCGGTGTGAGAGGATGCACCACGGCCAGAGGCATCTCATGGCTCAAACAAAACACCCGGCCCTCGGCAGCACTCCAATCTGCATCCTCCCCGCCCTCTACAGCAGGCTGAAAGGGCCTCACGCTGCAGCCAGCCTGCGTCTCATTGATGTAGCGCATCTGGAAGGCGCTCAGCCAGAGCCCTACGGCTGCATCGGCGTTCTGCAGCATGCGCAGGCCCACCAAGCGCTGCGCCGCAAGAAGGGCCTCCCCAACCGTTGCAGACATGATGGCTCCCGCGCCGTCCATGTACTGCGGAATGACGGGCGGATCGACTGTGTCTTCCCACAGTTCCTTGTACTCTGGCACGTCATGATCCACATTGGGATCGAGAATCACCCCTGGCGTCGCATGCCCATACCAGATGTGCCCCTGCCTGCTCTGCTGCTTCAGCATGCGCAGGATGACGGGAATGTTTGCGTACGCGTCATCTGAAGCCCGCATGATGTACTCGGGCTCAAAGTGCTCCGTGGCTGCGCTGAGAAGGTTTATCGTCATTCTGGTCTGCCACGAATGCTCTTTCAGCGCGCCTCGCCCTCCCAAACTCTCTGGCGTTACTATCACTGTGTCCCGGTACACGGCGTGCTCGTTCTTCATCCAGCCCATGATGCCCTCGTCCTCGGTGTCGACCCAGCAGAGGAAGCGCACGGTCACGGCATGCGACGCCTTGGCAATCGGGATCCACGTCTCGCGCGCTGCGTCGCGCAGGTCCCCGTGCTCGTGCGGGCTCGGGATCCCGATGAACAGCTTGATGCGCTGCCGCAGGCCCTCGGCCTTGACTGGCGCGGGCTTCATGGCGCCGGCGCCGTGCATCGCTTCGTCGGGCGTCTCCAGAATATCGACGGGTTGCGCAGCGGCGCTCAGCAGCAGCGCGGCCAGAGTCAATAAGAGCCCATGCTTGCCAGGGCTCCCCCATAACCCCATCACTGCTCCCAGTCACTCCAGGTCAGCAGCAGGCCCTGGCATGCTTTACCTGAGTGGCAAGGCATACAAGGATAAAAACTAAGACATCTGTCAGTGCTTGTGTGCTGAGGAATCCATACAGGAGATATGGGCATGGCTCACACTCATGCACCTTACTGCTAATTGCAGTATAAGTCACAGATAGATAGTTGAAAGATGCCTACCGTGGGTGCTCAAAGCTCTCCCCCTACGGAAAGCGGTGGAGGAGTGGGCAGAGCAGAGGCGATTAGCAGCAACAGATGATTTCAGCTTCAGGGGTCCACCTGCAAACCCAACAGAGAGCTCGGTAGAGAGGTTGCAGCCCATGACCGTTTTGAGACTTAAAATCACTCATAAATCTTGCACTGCTTTATCCCCACAATTTTCCAGCTTGTCGGGATGAGCACATGCAAAGGGTGTCAACTGACCTGTTGTCCCGGTTTCTTCCTCGGGTCGTCCCTTCACGCCCACTAAGATGTGGTCGTACGCCGACACAGATCTTGATTGTTAAGACTTGAGTACTGCTACACAATGTACGGATCCCGCTACGGAAAGCGCTGGGCCCAGGCAAGGTGACGATCTGACGACCTCGGAACCCTGCTAGCGAAAGGGTTTGTCATCCTGGTCATTACGCTCAATGATGGAGAAGGGCTGAGGCTGCAGAAAATTCCCTATAGAACGCAGTGGCATAAGGCTGATACTCCGCGATGGGGAACACAAAATTGCTATGCGTGTGACTTGCAAACCCCGTCATATGGCGGTCTCGATGACAGCTCTAAAAATTCTGTTTGGGCTTGTTTGGGCCGCATCCTGCAGCGCCGAGCAGATTCTTCCAGCCCATAAATCAAGGCAACACATGTCTAGTAAGGACGAATCGAAACCGACGGTGCCGAAGATCATTCACCAGTCCTGGAAAGACGAGCACGTACCTGAACGCTTCCTGAAATGGCAGGAGAGCTGGAAAAGGACTCATCCCGACTGGGAATACATGTAAGTAGTACATAACATTTTGCTGCGCGATACAAGCCACGTAAAGGGCTTCACCTGTATTTCTGACGCGCTCGGCTCACCGCGCAGGTTTTGGACGGACGCTGAAAACAGGGAGCTCGTGGCAAAGTACTATCCCTGGTTCCTGGACACTTACGACTTTCTCCCCCATCCCATTATGAAGGCGGACAGCGTGCGCCTGCTATACATGCACCTCTACGGAGGTAAGGCACCTGGAGCAAAAGAGTAGCGGGGCTTGTGCGTCATTGACTCCGATGGAGCATAAGGAGTGCATCCTGTGTTAGATGGCTTTTGAGAAGCACAGGTTACTTGGCTTCCGAAGCAGCACTTCCAGAGTGTGTGAGGCTGCCCCCAGTGGATGGCCTGCACACACACATGCCCTCGTATCGAAGCGGAGTATCGGCACTGCTCGTCACGAGATGCCTGATATGCGTCAGTGCAAGATGCATGCCTCTGCATTGCAGGCATGTATGCAGACCTGGATTACGAGGCTGTACGCAACATGGACAGCCTCTTGCAAGGGCACAGCGTGTACTTGGCAGACATGAACAGCGACAAGGCGAACATTGGGTTAGCGCAGCTGGTGCCTAACGCCTGGATGGCCAGCGTTCCGCGCCACCCCTTCTGGCTGATCTGCCTGCAGAGGGTCATCCACAACTCGGGGTACCTGGAGGGCTACATGGACGCGGAGCGTGACATGGACAAGTGCGTTTCACCATGTGCTGGCACGGCAGCTCCCTGCTGGCATGAGTGCCTGCATGCAAGCACTTCCGGCTGCTGCGATGCGTCTTGTGTGGTCCAATGCTTGCATCGGCTCCGAACGTGGGCATCACGCATGTGCACTCCACGGCTGCACACAAGGGGTTTTCAGAATGTCCTGGCTTGAGTTTCTGCAACAATGGGGAGCCTCAGTGCAGTCAGGACAGAACTTGCCGGGCTGCGCAGTGCAAGACATAGAGGTCCTGACAGTCAGTGTGGCTGCATCGTGATGCTTGGCTGCGCCGTAATGTGCAGTGCCGTGATGCAGGAACATAACGGAGAGGATGGTCCCCATAGCGGAGCACATCACGGGGCCCGGCTGCATAGCAGAGGGCCTGGAGCACAATGAGAAGCTGGGAGGCAAGGGCGTGTATGTCATCCCTGCCAAGCACATGTACCCGTTCCATTGGCTCATGAATGACCCAGAGGCCGGGGGCACTGAAGGTGTGACCATTGCTTCCTGGTCAGGACCCGTTTTGCATGCCTGCTCAGCATCATGTGCATGTATCAAACACTACCTCCAGCTGCAGCTACTCACGAGACACACGAGACACTGATATGCACAATGCTGACACGCAATCCATGAGTGGTGGTCTTAAAAGGCAGCAGCGAGCGCGCTAATTAGTGCGGCTCTGCCCTGACTGGCGCCAGGCACACAGCAGCATGCCTGTCGAGTTGTCCTACAGTCTCTCGCATGCCCTCTATAGATGAGTGCCCCAGTCTCGCAATGGCAGTGTTCAAAAGGCCGTCAAAGCTTCTTCAACCGCGAATGCTCCTGTGCCTGACGCGTGCAGCCTGTGTATTATTGTTATAAGGGAGGCAACCCGCAGCCTAGGGCCATAGGGCGTACACATGGGAGTCTGTGCAGCCTCAACCATGGTGGCCAGCACAGTCATCATGCAATCAGTCAGCAGCCCAGTTGCATGGTGTTGGGATAGCATGCACAGCATGGTGTTCAAGGCCTGTGCCCTGTGCAGAGTACGACGTCTGCGATGTGCGCCACAAGAGCTTCGATGACGATGCCTGCAAGGAGCTGTTCCCTGAGGCCTACGCCATCACCTACTGGACCCACTCTTGGGGTTGACCCCAATGTTGACCCAGATGCTCTTTACTGAGCAAGCAGAAGAAGTAGGTTAACACCAGAGGCTCAGTGAAACCCGGAGGCTTTGGCACCGCACTGCAATCTGAAACTCGTGCCTCAGCAGGCACAAGAGCCAGCATGACATAAGGACCTGAAGACATGTTGTAGGCTTTGACACTGCATTGCAATGTCAAGGCCTACACCACCATCCTGCTGCTGGGAGTTGACCTTGTCCGCGTCATTTGGCCGGGAGGGCTGTCGCAGTTAGCCAAGTTTATTGGAAGAGGGAGAGGGAGCCAAGAGACACGGTGCAGAGCAGCTCTGAGCAGTCAGCTTAAGAGATGGCTTGTTGGCAGCTGAGCCATCTGGATTCATGAAGTACTTTAAGCCAAGGTTCAGCACAACTGGCTTTCACAACACCATGCATCCTGAAAGGCATGGCGAAGCAGCCATGCGGGTGCACGACAGTCTTCCATCGCACAGCAATTGGCATTGGCTGGAATGGGGACTCCTTTCTAATAGCTTCTGTGTGTTTCTCAGATGATTCTAGGACATTGCTAGCTAGGGCTGTGAGTGGCTGCATTTCAGTGCAGCGCTTTCAAGGGGGTTGAGAGCCTTTAATACTTACGCTGAGACTGCTGGAACACATTTATTGCTGATCGCTGTATGACCTGAAACTATTCATTGACAGACCAAAAAGAACTAGATCTGGCCGCTTGTGAAGCAGGGCAGAGTCGCGTGAAATGGAATTGAGCTCATTCTGCAAAGGCTGATGAGCAGCACAGTAGGGCTGAAGGACGTCGCCTGGCTGTGATCTCTAATCCACCAGGGCAGACCTGAGATGCAGGTCAGGGAATAGGACGCTTGCAGGTGAAGCGCTCGTGCTTAGCTGCAATGCTGAGAGGTTGCTGTGTGCATCTGCTGATTCGTCGAGCAATTGTTTGGAACTTGGAAGGCCTTTGAATGACTTGTACCGCTGCCACCGAACTGTAAGTCCGTCCCCTCAGCAAGGCAGAATTGGCTGGCAGTGTACTCATGCCCTGCTTGTGACACTTGCCCAATTGAGCTCTTCGCAGCCTTGTCATGCATGTATTGCTGTCCAAGTACGTAGTCTATACCTGAGCCTGAAACAGGCGCAAGCACTTGGGGTCGCCCAGTCACTCATCCGTGAAGCATATTTAGCAATGTTACTTGATGCCTTCACACAACCCTCCTCCTGTCAGGCTGTTTGCCCTGTTGCTGACAGCAGTATGTAGGTGCAAGGCGGCGCCCCCTGCCAGCAACACCAGCGCACTGAATTTCTTGCAGAAAGTGCTTGGGCGCTGCTGACTGCATAAAAGTGAAACAGGCTGGGGCGTGCGGATGTCTGGGGCGTGCTTGACTGGCCCCAGAGCCCAGAAGCCAAGCCAGGCGCCTGTCAAGCACAGGCTAACAGGGGGACCTCCTGATAATTCAGGAGCTGTTTTGGGCCGAAGAGAGTACACTGAAGGGTTGCTATCCTCAGGCACGACCAGAAAAGCGCTATGGCGTAGACCACATATCACAGTACTACATCGGAGACTGGGCAGTCTGCTCCTGCACAGACCCTCACATATTGTCCAATACATAGTCGAAAGACTTATGCGCTGCTGAAACGGCGATCAGTTGAGCATTTGATCCGCACGTGGTTGAGCAGGCAACGCGCTCCAAGGTCTGACTGGGTGAAAGCATCTTCCTATGCTCGATACAGGACCCGTGAAAGGGTTGGTACACTTTTTCATGCGCCTTTTCGGCTACTGAAGGGACTGCAACGCCCCCAGTAGCGGCGAACCACAGCAATGTGACCAGGATGGCCTGCATGCCATCAGGCATGGCGGCCCAGTCCTCGCACTGCGACAGCGCCCAAGAGGCCATAATGCATGCACCAGAGTCTCTTGGCACACCCACGCCCTGCTTGCATTGCAGCTGCAGTGCCCCATGTCCAAAAGTCTGGGCACCCAGAAATGATCAGTCACGTTGAGGTGATACATTACGATATTCCCCTGAAGTTTTGAAGCGAGACTAAGCTGGTGGCAATTGCCCTACCCAATTCTGCAGCCTCACAGGCCTGCAAGCCTGCCATTTACCGACCACTGTATAGAAAGAGGTTAGCAGGGCAGGCCAGAGGCCTGCGCTTGCGCAGAAAGACAGCCGTTTCTTCAGCTACCCTATCTGCTATCTGCAGTACTTCATTTGACGTACAGCTCGCCAAGCGAAGCGAAACCCAAAGCAGACGCTTCAGAGGAAAATGTGGGCACGATTTGACCAAAGCTGAGTCCGAGTTCTGAGGATCGAAGGGCAAAAGTTCTGAGGCGGGGCGGGCATTCAAACTAGCGGAGCCGCCCCGCAGAGCAGAAACAGAGCGCCGCAGCTCCCCAGGTGCGGCGCATTGGGACAGAATCATTATTGAACCCGCTGAACGTTTCAACTTTGGACCGATTTACGGCTTTTTCGAGCTGGAAGCTCGAGCGTACTTAGTGGCCGCTGCGACACCTGCCCACCATGGGGCAGCCGACGTATGGAGTCTGACAGGCCGGCGATGACTGCGGATGAACGCACACACTAAAATACCTATGGGGCTGTTGCAATGCTGACAATACAGGTGCTGCAGGGAGCAGCAGTAAGCAGGATGGCGGACATCATTGGCCTGTCTTGCCGGTTCCCAGAATCCAATGGGCCATCGGAGTTCTGGAGCAACCTGATGCATGGAAAGGACATGGTCACAGCCGATGACAGGAGGTGGCCCGTGGGATTTCAGGGCTTGCCGCCAAGGACTGGCAAACTCCCAGGCTTTGACAAGTTTGACGCGGCTTTCTTCTCTGTGCACGGAAAGCAAGCGCAGGTAATCCTCATCATCTTCGCACAGTATATTCAGGCTTTAAGGACCCTGAAGACACGGCATCTGGCCTTTTGGCAGCCATAGCAGTCATTGAGGTGGCTCTTTGCACTTACACCCTGTGGCTGCGACTGGTTAAACGAGAAGTGTAGATGCATTGGCTTCGCCATCAAACAGTCTGAAGCTCATTCGGTGTATTAGTGGGGCCTTGCCAGTTCTTCTGAGTAAGCTGACAATTATGAGAAATTTGAATTGCTGAGCCTGCCCAGAGCTTTTGAAGGCACCCTATCTGCCTGCTGTCTGCAGCAATGGTCTCATAGGCCATCCCTCTCAGCAATATGAGCCAGAATAATGGCTGCAACCCATTTTCAGATGATGGTCACTCCTGCTGCCTGCTCATGCATTGGTCAAGAGCTGGTGACAAAGCAGCTGTGCACCAGGCATACAGCATGCATTGAAGCCTGTGTTGTGGCTGCAGAAAATGGACCCTCAGCTGCGAAAGCTGCTGGAGGTGTCTTATGAGGCCTGGGTAGATGCTGGCGTGGACTTCTCAGCTCTGCGTGGCAGTGACAGAGTGGGCGTCTACGTGGGTGCCTGTGGTTCAGAGACACATGCGCAGTGGCTGGGAGACATCCCCAACATCACTGGCTACGAGCAGACGGGCTGTGCTCAGTCCATGTTCCCCAACCGCCTGTCATGGTGGTTTGACTTCCGTGGCCCTAGCAAGTGCATCGACACAGGTAGGCGCTGCTCCTCAGTTTACAATGCACTGTGTCTCATTGTATCCGGCATAAGTCTGTACTACCCATGGCACAGTACACAGGCCTTTTGCTTCAGTATTCACTGCTCTGCGCCTCCCACAAGAGTGAGCACTTTGGCCTGGAATCACTACTGAGTCTCCAGTACTTGCCTGCAGCGTGCTCATCGTCTCTGATGGCCTTCAATGACGCCATGACTGACCTGACCACCGGCCGCATTGACTACGCTGTCGTGGGAGGCGCCTCCGGCATCTTCAGGCCTCAGACTTCGATTGCCTTCCAGCGCCTGCACATGATGTCCCCAGACGTAAGATCCTCTACCGCTCCAACTCAACTTTTTGCTCACTGAGCACCTGTCATGACAAGCAGCCAGGTCCTACCTGTCTGTAGGTGCAGTGATAAAGTGCTGTGTGGCTGTGCAGGGCATCTGCAAGTCCTTTGACGCATCGGCCAACGGCTATGCCCGCGCAGACGGTATCGCCATTGTGGTGCTGCGCAAGGCCGGCCTGAAGGAGCAGATTGGCACATGGGCTGCCAGGCACCCATATGCCCAGGTGCTGGCATGTGCCACCAACAACGATGGCCACACCAAGGAGGGCATCACCTTCCCCTCAGGCCCCGCCCAGAAGGCCCTCGCTCAGGAGGTAACCCTCAGCTCCCCCTGCCATGCAGATGAGCCCAGCGATAGCGATCTGAATGCCATAGCAGCGTTGCAATATGTAGCAGAAGCCTTTCAGGCTGTGGGCAGTCACTGTCTTGGATGTTCTCCTCTGCTGCTGATGTCTCACTGGTGCACATGGTGACGGTGATGGGACATTATACCAAAGATCCATCCATGTTATTAGCAGCAGCCCTGCTGAGGGTCAGAGGCAACTTTATGCTTGCAGCACAGGATGCTCATGTGGTGCTGCTGTTATAGGTGTGCACCAAGGCAGGCCTGGAGCCGTCAGCCATCTCGTACATCGAGGCCCACGGCACGGGCACCGTGGCGGGCGACGGGCAGGAGCTGGGCGCGCTGGAGGAGTGGTACGGCCGCAGCGGCAACCGCACCGCCGAGGACCCCCTCCTCATCGGCTCCGTGAAGTCCAACATGGGCCATTGCGAGGGCTGCTCCGGCCTTGCTGGTATGCCCTGAACAACCCCCTGTCTGCAGCCTCACTGGCTGTGCAGCTTCAGAAGGCTTTGTGCCCTCACTTCCAGCAGTTTTTGGTTTGTGCCGCATGGTCCACTCACGTCTCAAGTTCCTGCTATTCCCACCTGCTGCAAGTCCTGCTGCGTCTCCGTCTTACAGCCGATCACCATAGCAATACAACGCATGGAGCTGAGACTCAAGGCATTCCTGCCTGTGTGCAGCCCTGATCAAGGTGCTGCTGTCATACGAGCACCAGACGCTGCCGGGCAACCTGCACTTCACCACGCCCAACCCTAACAACGCGGGCCTGAAGGATGGCATCCTCAAGGTGGTCACAGAGCCCACCGAGTTCAAGCAGGGCATCGTTGCCCTCAGCAACTTTGGCTTTGGAGGTGATTTCACTCCCCAACCCTCCTTCATCACCTTCCGTAGCCTGTCCATCAAGAAGTCTGGCGCCCCAAGGATTTGCCCATGGGGAGAAGAGACACGGCCAATTGGATCAGAGTGCACTGGATAGAGCCATCTTGAGCCTGATTCGCAAATCCCACGCCCAATGGCTCGGGAACACAGCACTCACAGCAGGTGCCGCATGCAGGGTCCAACGTGCACCTCCTGCTGAAGAATTGCGGCTCCTCAGAGCCCAAGCCGACAGCCAAGGTCACAGAGATCACTGAGGGTGAGGAGGCCCCGGCTGAGGCTGCCACAGAGGAGAAGGATGGTGCCACCTCAGAGATCATCCCCCTGGCCACCCGCACCAAGGAGGGCATGGCAGCTCTCGTGAAGGTCCTCAAGGGCCTCCCAGGTAGGGCTCCCTACTCCTCATGTCCTGCTCGCCCATATGCAGAAGCCTTCTTCAGACGGCGCTCCTCCTGTTATGAAAGCACGCCATCTTTTCCAAGCCCCATCGTATCATCAGCTTTGTTGGTGTGCATGCTTGCAGCAATGTAGGCCTCCAGGACATGATCATAATCCCAATTGAGAGTTAAATGTAGACCTTGATCCTCACAATGGCTGTACAGGGGGCGAGAAGACAGTGGTGGACCCGCTGAGGCGGCTGGCCAACACTGTGGGCCGCGACAGCAAGCTGTCCACCCGCGGCACTCTCGTTGATGGCGAGCTGCGCTCTGCACAGGGCCCTGGTTCAGCGCCGCCAGTCTGGTTTGTCTTCACAGGTGAGCACGCTGCTACTGCTCATATATGTCATGCAGCTGCTTGCAGTAAGCCAACACGTAGTATCCCATCATGACATTGTGCTTCTGCCTGGCGTTGGAACTGCACTGTACTCTGCAGCTGCAGACAGCACAGGATGACTGCTGGCAGGTGTGGTGAATGGGATTGACTCGAGATCCAGCACAAGCTGTGACTATCAGAGAGGGCAAGTGTGAGGCAGCTGTTGTTAGCGGGGACACTCACGATAGGAATAATCTGCAGGCAATGGCAGCCAGTGGCCGCGCATGGGCAAGGAGCTCCTGCAGACCAATGCCACCTTCAAGAAGAGCATTGAGATCTGCGCCAAGGCGCTCAAGCCCTACAACATCGACCTCATCGCCGCCTATGAGTCCGAGGACGGTTTCGGCGATGCCCGCACAGCCGCCGTTGGCCTGGCTTCCATCCAGGTACAGCTTTCTTTCAGCTTTCACGCCCGTAGGTAGCTCACCTAGTGCTACATTCTCAGCTGATGGTTGGATGTCTAATCCTGCTCAATCAAGCACTAGCTAGACTCTAACAATGACCCTTGTACGGGTACTGGCAGAGCAGGCTAGAGCAGAATGTTGACAATTGGTCACATGCAGATTGGACTGGTGGACGTGCTGCGGGAGGAGTATGGCATCACCCCTGGTGGTGTTCTGGGCCACAGTGCCGGCGAGATTGCCTGCGGCTATGGCGACGGCTGCTTCACGCGCGAGCAGACGGTGCTGGTGGCCTACCACCGTGGCCGCATGTGCCCCGAGCACAACATCAGCGGCGGCCTCATGGCGGCCGTCGGCCTGGGCGCAGAGGAGGCTGAGGCCCGCCTGGTCAAGCATGGCAAGGACAGCTGCGTTGTGGGCTGCGACAACAGCCCCAACAGCGTCACCCTCTCAGGTATAGCATCCAACCACCGACAGGCAGAGCGTGCACCTGCGCGGCGCAGCATCATTGATACAGAGCAAACTCCCAGCACGTCATGCAACTGATGCTGGCTTGTGGAGGTGAAGTTGCACAGTGACAACATGTACATTGTGGGCACCTTTGTGCTGATGCCTGTGATCTCTGGCAGGCCCTGAGGAGGACATCAAGCCGCTGCTGGAGCAGCTGAAGGCAGAGAATGTCTTTGTGCGCGAGCTGGACACTCGCGGCCTGGCGTTCCACTCCCCAGTCTTGCAGCCCCACCTGGGAGAGCTCAAGGAGGGTAAGTCCACCTTGCTCATCAGCCTACATGCCTTGGATGCAGGGGCCACTCCAAGCAAGAGTCAATGACATCATGTGTAGGCTAATGAGTACATGCAGGGCTGCTGAGCTTGGGTCTGAGAGGTTGTGCTGTGTGCAGCACTGGAGTCAGTGGTGCCTGAGCCCAAGGAAAGGTCTGCCACATGGCTGTCCTCCACATATGCTGTGGATGATGAGAGCGAGGAGGCCAAGTACTGCTCAGGAGGCTACCAGGTGACGCCCAATGTTGCTTACCACCTGAGCAGATTCTGCTTGTCCTCAGGCAGCAGTATGCGTGGACCGAAAAGGGCAGTTCCTCCTCAAGTAAGAGCATTGCATAGACATTGCGAAGCACTGCCAACCTTGCTCAGTTGTATCCTGCCTGTGCAGACACACGGCTACGCCAGCCGCGTGCAGTTCCGCCTGGCATGCACCAAGATCCCCAAGGACGTGCTGCTGCTGGAGATTGGCCCGCACGCGCTCATGCGCTCGCCGCTGCGCCAGAACCGCAGCGACCTGCAGTACGTGGCCACCATGAAGAAGGGCGAGAGCGCTGTCGAGACGCTCTCGGCCGCCGTGGCCGACCTCTGGCGCAAGGGCGCTATCTTCAGCTGGCCCGCCTCTGCAGCCCCCTCTGCAGGCGTCCACCCTGAGCGTGAGTCTCACCAAGAACCTGTCAGTCAGGATTTCCATGCCCCTGCCAGCAGGCCTGTTTGGTGCCTGCGCTGCAACGGGAGCTTGTTCTGGCTGAGGAGGGAGGCTGAACGCGGCAAGTCTGCAACGGAAGAGGCAAGACGCTAAGCGGGGTGCATGCGTGTGCGCAGTGTTCAGGGCCGTGCGCGAGGCTCTGGTGTCCTGGGACCACAGCGCTGACTACCCGCTGCCCAAGTCCAAGGACTGGACCAGCGCGGGCGGAGCTGCCGGCTTCACCAAGACCTACAAGCTCGGCGAGGAGCACTCCTTCCTGGCTGACCACGTGGTCGATGGCCGCATCCTCATGCCGGTGCGTTACCCACTAATGAGCAGCAGCATTCCTCCTCGCACCCCATGCTCCTCAGCATATAGCCTCTATCAGGCCTTGCAGCTTGTGGTCAGGAAAACGTCCTTGGCCTGCCTCTTCTGGCTGTACAGTAGGAGTGGCGAATCTGACACGGCTCACGAACGCAGGCTACATCGTACCTGGTGACAGCCTGGGAAGCCCTGGCAGCGCAGCAGGAGACCACCATGGACGAGATGCCGGTGACCTTCGAGGACGTCAGCATCGTCCAGGCCGTGCAGGCGCAGCCCGGCGAGAACGTCACTCTGTCTGTGACTCTGGACCGCAGCCACCGCTTCCAGGTGCCCAGCACGTTTTGCTCTTGAGATTGCTGTATAATGGATATGTACAGCATCACATGCTGTTTTGAGCCCAGAAGGGCTTGCAGGGCTGACAAGTCAGGCCGTGGCCATCGCACCGCTTCTAAATCTGCACTTGAAAATGTATTTGGGCAGAGAGCTATTCCCTCCATGCGTCCATCTGTCCGTACCCCTCAAGGCTGCGGCTGATTGCTCAGCTCCCATATGCAGGTGCTGCAAGAGACGGACATCATTGCAGAGGGGCGCATCAAGGCGCGCAACCCGCCAAATGCGCCCAAGAAGGAGGAGTCCAAGGATGAGTCGGCAGAGGCGCCCGGAGACACGGTGGCGCCCCCGGCCGAGGGAGCTGCCGCAGAAGCCGCTCCCGCCCCGGCCGGTGAGGCCCCCAAGGCAGAGCCGGCTGCAGCCGAAGGTGTGGCTCCCACTGGCCGCCGCTGCATTGCAGGCTTCTGCCATTGCCAGTCTCCCTAGCTCGGCCTTCTCATGCTTTGCAAGTTGTGGACCTCCTTTCCTCTTGCCCTGATAGCAACCCAGGCCAGGAAGCTGTACCAACAACCTCACATGGCCCAGCAGTGCATCGTCTCACTGCAGCAGGAATGCATGCAGGTGCAGCAGCACCAGCAGAGGAGGCAGCGCCTGCAGAGCCAACAACAGTGGAGTGGCCCTATGATGCCCTGGACACTGTGGAGGCAGGCACCTTCTACCTGGACGTCGCCCGCGCTGGCATCCAGTACGGGCCCCACTTCAAGATGGTGCACAAGCGCCACATCCAGGGCAAACAGGTCGTCCTGAGGTGAGCTGCACAGCTGCTTCTTTTCTGGGCCTTTGCAGCTCAAGCGATATTAAGCTCCTTAGCATGCCTCAGTGTGTACATGAGATAAGTGTGTCGTGCTTTTGCAGCACCCCCGCAGGTGTCATCTCCATATGGGCATAGGGATGGACCCAGTCGCAGGCAGGGTACTGAAGGCATCATGCACTGCAGGTGGGACGGCTGCTTCATCCGGCTGCTGGATGGCATGCTGCAGGCAGGAGCCCTGGGCAGCAGCGACTACCAGCTGCGCATCCCCACCAAGATCCGCCAGCTGGACATCATCGACCCCAAGCCAGCCCTGCCTTCTGGCTCTGAGAGTGAGTCCCTTGCCCTGCATCTCCATGCATGCCTAAGCGTCTCCGCATCTGCAGCACCAGCTGTCATTTGCTACCCATGTTAAAAACCTGCAACAGCCGCCTCAGCAGCCAGGCATCGCAGCAGCTGGTGCATGTGATACAGCAGACTTTGAAGGTGCAGCTGTGCAATCCCATGTTTCCGGTCTGATGTTCTGCTGTGGTGTTCAGTGATGGTGGACGTGGATGCTGATGTGGGCGTGTGCGCCACCGAGTGCTGCATCGTGGCCGGCGTGGAGCTGTCCTCTGCGCCCCGCCGCCCCATCAACTACAAGACGCTGCTGAAGAAGATGGACTTCGTGGCCTACGGCGAGAACAAGGACACCGACGCGCTGCGCCTGGCCTACTACAAGCAGGTCCGCGGCTACATCAAGGCCCGCGTGCAGCCCGCCATCGAGGCTGTGAAGGCCAGCGCTGAGGAGTTCCCTCAGCACCTGCAGAAGGTGACTTATCTGCAACAGCTGCTTCTACCTCAGCCGTCTTGACTCAGTCCTGTTGCATGCCCAACGTGTCCCAGGCAGCGCTCACATGCAGCCAGTGTGCAGAGCCATGCCAGGACCTCCTCTGTCATTGCCTTCTCAGCCTGTGAGATGCTAGCAGCCCTGCAAGATGCTAATGCATGTGCTGCACACAGATCATGGTCATGCTGGAGGATTTCCATGACCCGGCCCCTGAGGGCGCTGAGCTGGAGGAGTTCCTGGCGCACCCCAAGCACCACTTGGCGCGCCTGATCAGGGACCTCTTTGATGATGAGGCTGCTCCCACCACCATGGAGGTGCGTTCTCCAGATTCCTCCCAAAGTATTCTCCGTTGCTAGCTGGGCTACTCTGCAGCCTACCATGTTACTGAGCAACGGTGCTTCACTAAACAGCTGAAAGGGCCACAATACATTTGCCTCTGGCTTGTCAGCCCTGTGCAGTGTACAGGCATATTGAGACAGGGCATTCAGAAGCACAGGAGAGCAGCTAGACAGGGTACTGACAAGGGGGATGTGTTGGTGCAGAACCCAATCCAGGCCATCGTGCAGCACTCGGAGCACAATGTGCTGTACGCCCAGGACCCTCTGATGCAGGGCTTCCACTCGCGCCACATCTCCCACATGCTGGACATTGTGTGCGAGAACCAGGGCCAGACTGGCTTCTCCGTGGCCGAGGTCGGCGCTGGTACCGGTGGATTCACCCGCCAGGTATGCCTAGCGCTTGCGCAGCTCTGCCTGAAAGCTCTGCAATGGGAAGTCAATCAGTCAGGACCTTGGACAAGCTCCATACGCTGTTTACGGCTGTATCTGGTTGGACCAGCACAACTGGTAGATCCTCATGGAGGAGATGTGACATGCCTGCAGGTCATTGCTGAGCTGGACCGCAGCCCCTTCTCCGAGCTGCGCAGCTACACAGCCACTGACATCACACCGGCCTTCGGGCCCAACCTGCTGCAGCTGGTCAACAACTCCAAGCTGGAGTTCAAGGTACATCCCGCTGTCCCTTCTAAGCACCAATGTGCCTGAACAGACTCTTCACTGTCACAGATCAGCTTGTATATTTGGCAGTCGCAAGAGTTCTAGGAGTGCAGGCAATAGCAGTTGCAACTGTTGATGGGTGTATTGGGCGTGCAGACATGGGATGTGAACAAGGCTGCCCCCGAGTCACTGGGAGGGCCCTTTAACCTCATCCTGGCCTCCAATGCTGTCCACACCTGTGACAACATGGCCGGTGAGCCATCTCTCCTATAACCCTTATCACACCTCTAGCATCAAAGAGCCATTGTGCAGCGTGCAAGCAACATTGAAAGTTCTCTCTACATGAATTTCCGCCAGGGTGGTTATAGTGGTGTCAGTGCTGAGTAGCAGAAGCACCATGCAGAGACGCTGTCCAACATCCATGGCTGCCTCTTGGACGGCGGCTTCCTCATGCTCTATGAGACAACAGCCGCCTACACCACCTGCCTGTGGGGCCTGGACGAGCGCACCTGGAACTTCACAGACGAGCGCGAGTACGGGCTCTGGATCGCCAAGCCCCGCTGGGATAAGCTCTGGGCGGCCGCTGGCTTTGAGCAGGTCATTGCCCACTGGTAAGCGATCTCCCCAGCTCATCCTCTGTTTCCGAGCACCGCCTGACAGGATTGAGAGGTCAAGAACAGCTTTGAGGAGCATGTTGCAGCATCAGCAATTGCATAGCGGGCACTCAGACACCAATTGTATTGCGCTGGCATGTGCAGGTGCCCGCAGGAGTCGGGAGCCCTGTTCCTCTACCGTAAGATAGAGAAGGTTCCTGAGCCGGTGCTGCTGGCCGCCCCTCCAGTCAAGGTGACTGAGGAGGAGGCCGAGGAGTTCATCAAGACCTTCAACGAGACCCTGGAGGCTGTGGACCCCGAGACCATTGCCAAGGCAGCTGCCCCGGCTGAGGGCGAAGAGGCCTCACGTACTGACTCTTGCTTCTCTGCTATGTATGCTTTGATCAGACTATTTGCAGCGGCTTTGCCCAGGTTGCCTTACCGTCAGCATTTATGACTGGATACATTCTTGACTGTCTTTGTGACTCCTGTCTGGGCAGCCACATGGAGGAGACTTGAATTGTTAGCAGTCTTCATGTGAGGCATGACAAGAGCTGCTTTCAATCGTCAGATCCTGACACCATTGATGCATGCAGAGCCGGCTGCAGAGCTGCCAGTCAAGGCTGCCTGGCTGCACGGCAACCTGCGCGACAATCCGGGAGTGCTGGGCCTGGGTCACTGCGCCCGCCTGGAGCGCTTTGGCGACAACTTGCGCTGGATCCTGGACGCCAACCACCCCTCCTCTGCCCTGACCAACGCGAGCAGCAAGGGCGCCCAGCCTGCCCTCAGCGCCCAGCAGATGCTTGCCACAGCTGGCAAGCTGGACCTGGTCAACAATGTGTTCCAGAATGGCGTGCACGGCTCCCTCAGGAACACGATCGTGGAGGTAAGGAACATCTCTGCAAGCACCCAGATCTCTTGCCTTCGCCATGCTTGCAGCCATCCTCCTTGAGGAATCAGCTTGGTGAGCTGCTCAGTATAGGGCACAGCAGAGAGGAAGCTGATGACTCAAGCTGTGCATATTTGCGTTGCGTGGCAACCCGCTGTCCAATGTGACTGACATTCTAAGTGATGTGCAGTTGGAAGAGGTAAACGAGGCAGCAGCTGAGGGCAAGGACCCCGCCTTCGGCATCCACCTGGACATTGCCTCATATGGAGACATGTCCTCCTTCTTTTGGGCTCACAGCCAGCCCCCACCTCCCGGGCTCATCGAGTGCAACGTGTCCTACGGTGAGCATGCAGACTGGATCTGAGGATTTTGGATCCTTGTCCTCAGCCGGTGTAACTTGCTGCCTATGGGGTGAAATCGATGTTCTCTTCTTGCACACCTTCCATCAGGCATGCTCTGCATATACATCTTGACTTGGTAGGTGCTAAATATCATGAGCGCTGCAGGATCGCTCAACTTCCGTGATGTCATGCTTGCCTACGGAAAGCTGAGCAAGGACCTCATGAGCCACGGCCACGGCGGCCACCAGATCGGCCTTGAGTTCTCTGGAAAGGTATGGTCCCCATGCCTTCAGTCTTCTCTTGCCGATCAGACTTTTATCTGCTGACGTTTCTACCATGCTTGTGAACAATGTCAAGTGACACCATTAAAATAGAGCTGTCCACAAACACGACCGAAGAGGCAATGATCTGACACGGTGTTGCATCCTTGCAGGACAAGAGCAGCGGCAAGAGGATCATGGGCATGACGCCCCAGAATTCCATTGCCACCATGGTTGCCAGCAAGCCCCATGCGCTGTGGGACGTGCCAGACAACTGGACGCTGGCCCAGTCCGCGACCGTGCCCGTGGCCTACGCCACCGCCTACGACGCGCTGGTCGTGCGCGGGCGCCTGCAGCCGCACCACCGCGTGCTCATCCACTCGGCCACCGGCGCTGTCGGCCTGGCCGCCACCCGCATCTGCCTCAACCGCGGCTGCGAGGCGCGCTCCTGCCTCCTAGTCTCCCATTCTCATAGCAGCTGGCATGCTGAGTCTGCAGCCAGGCAACAGGAGCCATTGCATGTAAATCACGTGTTTTGACAGCTGTCTGAGGTGCAACAGCTGAGTCTCCCGGAGCTCATCTCTGGCCTGCAAGGCTGAAGACCTCCACTGTCTGCAGGTCTTTGTGACATGTGGAACAGCGGACAAGAGGGCGTTCCTGCTGGAGGCCTTCCCCAGACTGAGGGAGGACCACATCGGCGACTCGCGCTCATGCTCCTTCGAGGAGACTGTGAAGCGCCAGACCGCCGGCAAGGGCGTCCACCTCGCCCTCAACTCCTTGGCCGACGACAAGCTGCAGGTGTGCATCATGTCTTCACGCACCAACCCTGCACTATCTGAGACTTGCAGGGAATCAGAGCTTAGGTTACGTGGCTTGTGCACCCAGTTATGGCACTGCAGACTGTACACTCTGCAGACAGGCATCAGCCACAGCCCTGCAGGAGCCATGGTGACTCTGAAGCACTGGTGAGCAATGCTGTCCATCTTCATCATGTAACGAGCAAGTCCTCTGTGCAGGCAACTGTGAGGTGCCTGGCTGACAACGGGCGCCTGCTGGAGATTGGAAAGTACGACATCCTGAAGGGAACACCCCTGAGCATGCGCCCCATGCTGCGCAACTGTGCCTTTGAGGGCATTGACCTTGACCGCATCGTCAACGACCCCTCCAACATCACAGAGGTATTTGCTCTCGCTGACACAATCAACCGCAGGCCTGTCATCACACCCTTTTTTGGCATCGCATTGGCTGCACACACCTTTGTTTTGTGAGTGTGAAAGAGCTCTTGTGATGTTTGGGTCAGAAGAACCTGTTTTTGCTGACTGCGCAATGCTCTCTGCAGGCATGGGAGGTGCACGCGCTGCTGGCTGCTGGGATTGCCAGCGGTGAGGTTGTACCCCTGCCCCTGAACAGGTTTGCCCGCAAGGATGCAGGCAATGCCTTCCGCTTCATGGCAGCAGGTACAGCTCCACCCAGTTGCTGCGGGACCTATGCCGAGCAATTAGCAAAGGACAGTGTCTGCTTACATAGAGCGTGCATATGCACCCGTGGTAATGCCTGAGAGTGCCGGCAGGTGGTCTGCAATATTTCTCAAGCTGAGGTGTGCTGTTGTGGGGCTGCAGGAACCCACATGGGCAAGGTGCTGATCCAGATGGCAGCTGATGCTGACAAGGAGACATTGTCGGCCAAGAAGGCAGTCTTCCAGTGGCCGGTGCCGCCGAAGAAGGCTGAGGTTGAGTACAGCGAGGAGGCTGAGGAGCCAGCCTCTGCTTCCTCTGCAGAGATTGCAGAGCCCTCTGCCACCCCAGTCTTCTTCTGCAAGTAAGGCCCTGTCCCTTGTATCTGCACACTCTGATAGAGGCCAGCCTGCAGGGGCGGTAAGGTTCCTGCAATCAGTGATTTGACTGCAGCCTTCCTAGAGCGCCAACTGTGGCCGAGGCAGCAACGCGCCCTGAGTGTATGCCACATGAGCTGCGCAAGTGTTATTTTCCTGAAGCAACTCGCTCAACTGAGGCGCTGCACTGCCACAGGGAGGACCGCTCCTACATCATCACAGGAGGCCTGGGAGGCTTTGGCCTGGCGCTGGCTGTGTGGCTGGCCAACCAGGGCGCCAAGAACCTGGTGATGACCTCCAAGCGTGGCATGCGCACAGGCGGGCAGCGCAAGGTCATCGATTTGCTCCGCAGCCGTGGCGTCAACGTGAGGCCCTTTGTCAGGAACCCTGCCTGCATGCAACCTCATGACAATCTGCTGCCATCAGCTGTCTCGTTTGCGCCTGTGGCTGTGTGCCTCCTGGCATAGCATCCAATGCTGTCAGATAGAAAGAAACTCAATTTGCTCCTCAGCATCGCTGTCGCCAGGTCACACTGCCAACAGAGATGCCTCAGTGCCCTCACAGGAGACGCATATGTAAGTTGAATCAAAGGTGCTCAAGGCAGAGATGACGCATGCTGCAGGTGGAGGTGTCAAAGCTGGATGTGGCAGACATGGAGGAGGCCAAGGGCGTGGTTGCCCTGGCACAGAAGCAGGCCCCTGTGGGAGGCATCTTCCACCTGGCCATGATCCTGCAGGATCGCTGGATGGCCAACCAGGTGACTGGACAGCCTCCTCGAGCCTCTTATTCTGTATGACCTGATGTTGACTTCCTCAAATGCTCTGGCGCCTTGCGAGTCATCAGGTGCACATGCAGCCAGCACTGGGAGCCCTAGTGCTGTCATCCTGCTTTCTCAAAATATCAGGGCTCATGATGTCTGCCTAGAGTGCTGAGCAGACAGTCCTTTGCCTGCGCAGACTGGAGAGAGCTGGAATGCCCCCATCATTCCCAAGGCTTACGGAGCCCTGAACCTGGACGCCCTCTCTGACAGCCTGCCCCACCTAGAGCAGTTTGTGATCTTCTCGTCTGTGGTGTCCTCCACTGGAAATGAAGGTGAGGCCATTTCCCTTGTCTGTTTCAACAGTCGGCGTCACACATTAGATTAGGCATGACCGTGTACTGACCACTTGCCCTGCAAAGAATAGCTGTGAAAGAGTGCATTGTGTCTGACAATGTGTTGCTGATGCTGTGCAGGCCAGGGCAACTACGGATATGCCAACAGCGTCTGTGACATGCTCTGCATGTCCCGGCGCGCAGCTGGCAAGCCTGCTCTGGCAATCGCCTGGGGTCCAGTAGACCATGTAGGCTATGTGGCAGAGATCCTGAAGGTCTGCACCCTCTACCTCTGCACCTTCCTGCACTCAACCTTACACAGACAGTGCAATGCCAATATCAGCCTGCCTTGTGATGTGCCGAGATGCTGGGGGGTCTCCAGAAACCGTTTCTGTGACGGATTTAGGAAGCTATATCTGAGGATTGCCGTGTTATTCTGCAGGGTAAGCTAGTGGGACGTGTGTTCGAGTGGCTGTTGCCCCAGCCAGTGGACGACTGCCTGCGGGTGCTAAGCAGCTGCCTGCTGGGCGGCAAGAACGTGACCCCTCTCATGTGCTCCACCACAGAGACCATCGGCAGCAACAGCGCTGATGATGGCGAGGACACAGTGAGTCACTGTCACATGCCCTCTAATGATACTCAAACGCAACACTGCGTCCTGCAGTCAGTTCTGATCTGGTATCATGCTGGCTGACTTGGCATTTGTGAAGCCGCCATGTGATTGTGACTGTTGTCAGGACAAGGTGCATTACCGGGCAGGCAAAGAGCACCTTGTACATGTAGGGGCACACATGCTTGTATGGTGATCATGTATTTCGCAGTCTGCTGAGAGCAGCTATTCCTGCAGGACCTGGTTGAGGCGGTCCTGAACCTCATGGGACTGAAGGCAGACGCCGTGGGCGAGAATGACAACCTGGCGGCGCTGGGCATTGACTCCATGCAGCTCATGGAGGTCCGCGCGGTCATGCAAAAGAAGCTCTGCAGGCCCATCCCGCTGGAGATGATCGGGTCGCTCACGGTGGCCACGCTGCGCGAGCTGGCCGCCGAGGCCGGCTCGAAGGGCGGCCGCTCGTCCGCGCCCCCTGCCGATGAGGTGCAGCTCCATCACATGTACCCAGACTCTCGCCTCTCATGCAACATGCTGCCACAGGCACCTGATCTGGTGCAGCAAGCAGTGCTCTGCCTTGCCAACGCTACACTCAAGCTGTACTTTAGACGCTTCTTTGCGGCCGCCTGGCTGGACACCACATGTTGTGCACTGAGCAGACTTTGTCCCTGAACAGGCGGCAGCGGCGCCGGAAGAGGCAAGCGCTCCAGAGGAGCCTGCCCAGGCGGAGGCCAAGGAGGCAGCGCCTGTGCAGGCGCAGCCGCAGCTAGCAGCCAAGAAGGCGGCCGCGGCCAAGGAGATTGCCATCACGGCGCACGCAGAGCGCCCGCGCAAGTCACAGGTCGTCACGCCTGACAAGGCAGACATGCACAGTGTTGATGATGCTGCGCCTGCCCCTGTCTCCGCCCTACCTGCCGCCCCAACAGCAGCACCGGCATCACCAACAACAGCCGTGTCTGTGAGCCCAAATCTGCCCTGCTTCCGTTCCTGCCTGTCTGACTCCTCAGCTCAGTTTGCACTCCACGCTCTGGCGGGCAGGATCCTGCCTGGTTGAGCCCCTAGTGGGCACCGGGCAGGGCCCGGGCCCGGACACATGCAGCTGTTCTGCTGGCTTGCGGCATTTGCTATCCATGCAGATTGCTGCTCTGCACGCAAAGCACAGATGCTGCAAGAACATGCAATCAGACTATCACAGGTCAGGTGTGATCAACAGCCAAATCAGCATCTGACTTGGGTCCTTTTACAGGCTGAGCCAGCCCGTCCAACATCTGGGTCTAGACCAACCTCTGCAACAAGGCCATCCTCATCATCCAGGCCTTCTTCAGCAAAGGTAGAGACCGCCAGCAAGGCCTCTGCCAAGACAGACGCCGCAGCAGCGCAGTCCGCATGGACCGCCTACTCAGCTGTTGGCGTCCTGTACATAGGTGAGACCCCTGGATGGACTGGTCTAGACCTTGCAGACATATCTAGAGTAAGACACTGGGCTAGCTCTCTCGAAGGACAGTCGGACCTTTGTTCAGTCAGCCAGACGTTTGTCTTGGCATGAGGGATTGTGAGGAAGTTGTGGCATGTAGCACTGCCTCGTACTGATGCGGCATGCTCTGAGCTGTTTGGGTCACATGCGCGCAGGTGTTGTATTAGCGCTGGTCGGCTTCCCTGCAGCATCCACAGCAACCTGGGTAGCGTCCACCTTTGGCGTGTGGGCGCTGCTGCCCGTGCTGCCCGCAATTTGGCTGGGCATTGGGGCAGCCCTGTGCCTGGCCTGCGTGATCACCTCACGCCTGTTCCAGCCGCGGCTCTCCTCCAGCCGCCCTATCCCCATGTACAGCCTGGAGTTTGCGCAGTGGTGGCTGGTGAGCCCCCCCCTTGCTGACCCACATGCTTGCAAGGCGCAGGCTGTTGCGGATGCATGTGAAGCCTAGAGTATGCAGAGCATTGGCTTGTTTGAGCCCCTCTTGCATCTGCCTGATCATTTAGCAATGCAATAATGCATATCATGAATGCTGAAGAACCTCGAAGAACAGCGGCTGAGGCGGACTGCTGTGGGTGCAGGTCAGCCGCATGGTGAATGTCACCACGTATGTCTTTGCTGACCACCTGCGGGGCACACCCTTCCTGAACTGGTGGTTCAGGGCGATGGTGAGCTTCTGCCTATGTCCTCCTTGCGTTAAAGTCTGTGTTCAGAGACATATTGTGGGCCTGTTATGGTATAAACCAATGGGCACAGGGAATTGCAGATCTGAACAGGACCGAGGTGGAAGATTGATGTGTGCAGGGTGCTCATATTGGGGAGGGGTGCCACATTGACACCCTGGACGTGTGTGACTTTGAGCTGGTCACGCTGGGGGACAATGTGGTGCTGAACGAGGGCAGCTCCATCTCTGGGCACTACTTCCAGGATGGCTGCCTGCACCTGAAGGAGGTGCGGCATCTCACAAACGCCCTGTGGCCTGTAATAATATAGCCTGCTTGTGCCAGATAACTTTCCGGCTTCATCTGAGCTTGTTGCGGATGCAAGGATTGACTTGGCGGGCCCTGTCAAGACCTGAGCCCCGTGAAAGCTGAGCTTGGGGAGTCGCCTGCAGGTGGAGCTGGGCAGTGGGTCCCGGTTGGAGCCATTTGCAATGGCAAAGGCGGGAGTGACGCTGGCGGCAGACGCCAGCATGGCGCCGCAGAGCACTGAGGCCGTCAATGCGGCAGCCGCCAAGAAGCGCGGCGCCAAGCCCGCGCCTGTGCTGGGCGCGCTGAGCACGCAGATCCACAGCCGTGCTCTCACAGCCTCGGAGACCGCCTACATGCAGGTGAGGCATGCCTCACGGGTCAGAGCCTGAAGGTCACTGTTCCTCTCCATTCGACTCCTGCATACACCGAAAGAGTTGTGCAATGACAGCCGGTCTGCTGCAAGCTGCGCTGAGTATGCAGAGCAGTGCTGAGCGGGAGATTTGTGACCGCAGGTGGCTGGGTTGTGGGCAGTGGGCGCCACAGCCACGCTGGCTGCATTGGCGGCCTACTTTGTGCTGGGTGGCTTCCTATATGTGGGAGGCCTGCCTGCAGAGGTGGCCCTGTCGCCCGCGGCTTATGCTGTGTTTGGCCTGGCCGCCCTCTTCAACCCACTCTATGCCGCCATCCTGCCAATCCTGCTGCCGGTAAGGAACTACTGCTCTGCGATCCTAGCACCCATGCCAGCGCATCATCAATGCGAGGCATTCTCGCAGTGTAGAAGAGACTGGGGTGCCTGTGTTTGGTGAGATGATTACCTGCTTCACAAGGCTACCTGGCAGCACATGCAGTGATTGCACAAGCGAAGCAGTGGCTGAGGGGTGGTGCGCCTGTGCAGGTGACACCTGCAGCAGCAGCGGCCACGTTGGCGGCGGTGACCTCACCGCTATTCGTGGTGTTTGCGGCTGTATTTGTGCCCCTGGCCATGATTCTGTTTGGCCTGAACCTGTCGGCCCTGTCCATTGCCTTCAAGTGGGCTGTGGCCGGCCGTGTGGTCCCAGGCGTGCACAAGTGCGTCCTCACCTCCTGCATGCTTTCCTATGCTCAAGCAGTCTGCAGAACTGCATATGGCAGAGTGTTTGTGGTTGGTTGAGCTTGTGCTAACATGGTCCCTTGTGTGACAGCTCCTTGCAGAAGATGTATAGTGACGCTCAGCAGAGCATGTCTGCCGGGGCAAGCCGCCCATGTATACTCCAAGTGCTGGCTGCAAGAGGCTCCTGGTAAAAGACAGGGCTCTGCAGGAATTGCTTGAGACTGCATTCAAAGAGGACTGTCCAGCACTGACGTGCGGTTGTTTTCGGGTGCAGGCTCCACAGCGTGAGGGGGGTGCAGCTCTGGGCGGCCGCGCGCATGGTGGAGCTGACCTTCAAGCGCTTCATGATGATGTGCAGCGGCACCTGGGCCATGAACTACTACCTGCGCGCCCTGGGCGCCAAGATTGGCGACTGGTCCACCTTCCGCCTGGGCATGTGCCTGCCCCTGCTGCCTGACAGCCTGGAGCTGGGCTCAGGGTGAGCTGACTGCCAATGCAATCCTCATGACCTCAGCTGTCACACCTCAATTGGCTCACTTGTCCACCCAGCGTGCGACAGCCTGCAGCAGATGTGCAGAAGAGAGGGCTGCGTCGGGGGTGGCAGCGCACAATGTGCTATCCCGTTGCAGAGTATCTAATGATCGTTGTGCCGGTCGCAGGGTGCATGTGGGAGACATGGCCAATCTGGTGTACTCGAGCGCCATCGACAGCGAGAGCGCGGTGACGGCGCCGGTGAAGCTGGAGGACCACGCGCTAATCGGCGCAGCGGCCGTGGCCATGCCAGGGACCACCCTGGGCAAGGGCTCGACGCTGGGCGCCATGGCCGCCTCTCTGCCTGGAGCACAGCTGCCAGGTGAGGCTACATCCCCTCTATCCAACTCCGCTTTAGCAAGCACACCTTGCAGCTGCACGGCAGCAAAATGATAGCTCAATTTGTCAATGCATCTGTCCGGAGGGGCTGATCTGTAGGACAGTGTGCAAGCAATGCCAGAATGCTCATGCATACAGCTCCCGACAACAGTCTGAGGCATCTGGAGAGGACTGCGAGTCTGGCAGGGGAAATTTGTTAGCTTGGTTTACATGTGCTGGGGCTGAGGAAGGGTATGCGAATGCGCAGGGGAGATGCTATACATGGGCAGCCCAGCGCAGCCGGTTTTCAAGAGCGCAGGCTCGGAGAAGCCAGCAGGGCCCAAGCAGGAGAAGGCCAAGCTGATGTTCCAGACCTGGCCCTTTGTGCAGCCTGCCATCGCATTTGGCATCTCCACATTCTCCACCTACATCACATCGGTTGTGGCCCTCGCGGCTGTCGCCCTCTACGGGGGCGCCCTGCAGGTACACCCACCTTCCATCTTCACCCCATCATGCCCACCATTTCTAATCTCCAGTGTAAAACCTCCACTGAAGGATAGATTGCCCTGCATGACTGGAGATTTAAAGGGCCCCACAACTTGATCGAAAGCATGCCTTTATGACATGTAAGTCATGCATGGCGACAGAGCATGAGACCAGCCCTGGCATGTGGATTGAAGGGTTATGATGCCGTGCAGAGCTCGACACCGCTGCTGCTGACGGTGGCGGCTGGACTGTGGGCGCTGTATGGAACGCTGCTGGGCAGCCTGGGAGCGGCAGCCAAGTGGTCCTTCACAGGCAGGCTGGAGCCGCATGCGGGCTTTCCCATGTATGACTCCCTGTCCTTCCGCCGCGCCCTCGTCCTCATTTCTGAGATCCCTCTGGGTGAGCCCCACTTCCAGAACTCCTTCTCTCCATAATTCCTGCATAAACATACTAGTCTTCCTGCTCATGCCCTGTTGGACGAAAGCTTGCTATGATTGTCACAACAGCACAGGGGCAGTCCTGTCCAGCTTGCTGTGGGGGTGAGTTGCTTCTCGCATCTGACTTGGCGCTGCATGCCTGCAGGTCCCTTCGCTGAGGCCGTGCGCGCATCGCCCATCTATAACATGTTTGCGCGCCTGCGCGGCATGACGGTGGGCAAGGGCGCCTTCCTGGACAGCGTGCGCCTGCTCGACTACGAGCTGGCGTCTTTCGGCGAGTACGCAATTGTGTCGCGCAACGCCCTGGTGTACTGCCACCTGGCATCCCACAAGAAGGGCAAGCTAGTGGTCTACCAGAAGCGCTCCACCTTTGGCGCTAACTGCATCCTGGGCGCCCGCTCCATCACCCTGCCAGGGTACACTCTGGCTGACAAGGCGTCCCTGGCGCCAGTCAGCCTGGGTGCCCCTGCCATGAGCTTCTGAGCTCTCTAGGCAGCAGCGCAGGCCTGCGCTGAGCATAGGTGTGCGGAGAGACTGAGCGGCAGCTGAAGCGACAGCATGGCTGCTCAGAGGCAGTCAGATGTGCGGTTGTAGAGCAGGAGCAACGCCCTGGAGGGGTCCTCCCCGGATGTCAGGCGTTTGCCAAGGAGGGCTAATGGATGAAACGAGATAGCACAGCCGTGAGGCAAACGCACCGGAGCCCTTCTGTGGTATGCCGAGATGCGGCCATAGAGAGTAGTAACCCCAAAATGGCGAAATGTGTTCATGAGTGAGACACAGGATAGCAGGGCTGCGGGCCGGGCAATGACCTGCATGTGACTATTCCTAGACAAGAGTCTAACAGACCAGCTGCAGCTCAACAAGCTATAAGCAGAAGGTGCACAGAAGCAAGACAATTTGCACATACTCAAAGGCTCTGATTGTTCAAGAGATGCATATGACGGTGAGCAGCATCCAGAGTGGCCACACTGGCAGCATCAATACTGTCTGGACACAAGAAGTGCCTGAAGGCGGACACGCTTCTGCTGAACAAAGGTATGAGGTTGTGCCGCGCACATCAGATATAGAGGGATGCCACTGCGCATGCAATAGGTGCTGATCAAGTATGCCAGGGGCCAAGACGCGTATGCAATTGGCAACAGACACCTTGATTCAGAGTGTAGGAATTAGCTGGGACTTGCTCCCGGGCAATTTTATATCATTCTGTATGTCTTCGTCTATGACTGTAAGAGGCATGTTGAGACAGGAAATCAAAGTTTGTCCAACCATCCTGTGATCTGTGATGATAGCACCCATTGCAGCATTGTACAATTCGTTTGGTTCAGATGGCACCCTACACTCCTCTCCCATCTGGATGATAGGATCCTATCAATAGGATATCTATCGTGCTACTTCAGCGTGTCTCAAGCCTTGTTCCCTGTGGCTTTGACATCATTATGGTGCACGCAAACTCACGGCCAGTGTGAACATCATGCGCTCATTTTGCACCCCAGCCAGCGCACCCATAAATGGCCATTCACAACTCGTGAGTTACGAGGCAGTAGACACATCCCAGCTTATTCCCAGTCATTGTGACACTGGGTGTACTGCATCCAGAACGGGTTCTCCCTAAACCGGTTCAGATAGCGAGCATCAACCTGTCTCATCATATTCTTGGCCTGCCAGAAACATGGCTCGCTGCTTATAGCCCTGCAAATGGCACTCAACTAAGCAAAAGGCTGAGCAACACAAGGTATAGTTTAGATGATAAGGCGAAAGGTCCATGTCAGCGCCTCTGTGATTGTGTCACACCCACCATCAGCGTATGATCCCATAGATTGTCCTTGCCGTTGCACATAAGCAACAGCATCCGCTCACTACAGAGAGCCTCACCTGCTTTCCCCAAGAAATAGTGGAGGAACTCAGAGCTGGGGAGTAGCACATCTACAGTCAACATCTGGTCTGATGGATGCAAGGAGCAGCTCACCTATACCAGTAGGGATTCTGAGAACTGGTGTGCTCCCCATACACCATGTAGACTGGCGCATATCCAGCCCAGGCAGCCGCCACGTAGCCAAATGAGGACGCCATAGTCACCACCATGTCATCGCAGTGGCTCAGCAGCGCCATGTCAATCAGCGCTGACGTGACAGTTCCCGGATTCTCCGCCTCGTTCCAAACGTCCGCAAACTCTGCGGAGGCAGCAGCACAATCCTGTTACCCTTGCGCTTGCTTCACGGTCAATAGCTCACTCAGGCGCATGTCCGCGGCTTAGCAGAGCCTTTGAAAATTGGTGCAGCTCATGCATTACAGGGCGGAGATCAGAAGGTGCGTACAGCAGAGGTAATTTCAGTTCGAGCATGCAATATCGTCCCTGTGCCTCCCCAGAACAAGCTTTGCAGCGCTTGTAGATCAGCAAATGGCAGGAGACAAGCGTGTCCAAAGTGTCAGTCCTTGACAGATGTGAGCGGTCCCGAAAATGGTTTGACATTGGCATCGGCAGGAGTTCTGCAACTAAGGATCAGCCTTGCGCACACTCACCTCCCCTGGCAGAGTGCTGGTTGGTGGGTGCTATGCCATTATCTGTCCAGAGCACACGCTCTGCTCCCAGAATCTGCGCTACCTGCATGAAGGCAGCCCACATGGTTCCGGAGTTGCACACAGTTCAATCTTCATCAGCGGAGAACGCTGTCTGAAGCTGCAATCCTTCATCAGTACATAGGCAGCTCCTACACTGTCGGTATCTTGAGTAAGCCCCTCTGGCAGGCCCGCAGCTTGCACAAAGTATGAAGTAGCAAGTGTGATGTAGGAATGACTCAACAGCGTTTGCATGTGTGGCAAGCAGCTGAAGCAGAATCAGAACGATTGAGGCTCAGCTGCCAGATGCATGGATACTGTGCGGTCATGGCTGCTGCTGTGCAGGATTCCAGCAACAGGTCACTGAGAATCTACAGGGAGCGAGGGTTGGCATTCTTCTGCACCTGAAGATAGGTGGCAGGCTCGTCCGCAGCCAGGAAGAATGTCACGTCCTCATCATGAAGCCCCATTGCCATCTGAATGCTCTTGGCAACCTGCACAGTACCGGAAGCTCTGTAAGCATCTGCGAGTGCATCTGTGTAAGCATCTGCATCTGTGTCTATAAGCATCAGCGTCGAAAGGCAAGGTGCCTTCAGGCATATCAAGACAGGGCTGAGTGCACTGGCATGGATACCAGTGAGCATGGGGTGTTCACAGACACCTCTGCTGCCCACCCTGCACTCCTGCCAGGACGGGCAGAGGGAATCCCATAGCACCGTACAATGGCACTGAGGCGTGCATGCACTGCCTGACAGAGTCACTGCATCTGCAGGAGGCAGCAAGGAGTGTCATTACTCTGTGGGGGTAAATGGAAAACTCCCCACCTGGCAGTACGACTCAATGCTGGGCCTGTACTCACAGTGGAGGTCCTTCCTGTCCCCATTGCACTTGCGCCGCCTGATCTGGATGCCTATGGTGTACAGCTGGAACCGCCTCGCTCTGTAGTTTTGAATCTCCTGCTCATACTCCGGAGCAACCTGAAGTACAAAGGCTGCCAGTGCAGCAAAGACCTCCCTGGTGGGGAAGAACCTGTCAAAGAACCCCTGCACACCAGATCAGCACGCCTTCTGTGCCCGCTCCTGGTGCAGAGCTTAACATGATATATCAAATTCACCCCATGGCAAGGGCGCAAAGGATGAGCTCAAAAAAATCATGTTGTAGCAATGACAGACGTGATGCAAATATCTTTACACTATGCCTGTCCACTTCACGCCTGTGCGGCAGTGAGCGCATCATTGAGAAAATGAATACCACACAAACAGAGCCCTGACAGGCACTTGCTGCTGATTCAGGTCCTGGGACTGATCTCAGAGGTACCACTGATGCAAGGGACACGCGCCTTGTGATGAGGATTGCTCTGCGCAAGGGCTGCCCGATAATCCAGGTCTCCAAACAGCTCTAGGCCATAGCTCCCGGCAAAATGCTTCCTAAGGTCCTTAAACATCCACATCTCTGCAGAGGCAGAGCCTAGGAAATCTGAGTCACCATGCTCTTTGCTCTGCGCAGCGAAGAGGGATCCTGACAGGCTGTGCTCATGGCAGTTGCCTGATGAGCGGAGTTACATCAGCTGTGCTGCATGACGCCTAACACCATACAACAGCATCCAGGCCTGCTGTGTGGTAGGGATCTGTACATCATTCCTAGCACATGCAGTTACTAGGCAGCAGAGTAACTGCATTGGAGCTCTGGAAGTCCTTGGGGGACACCTCCTGCAGATGCTTCTTACAGTGCTATCCAGAGAGATGATGTACCTCCTATGGTCTCATATCCGCCAGGTATCCTCTCAGGCTGATTCTCAGTGGCATTGGGATCATGCCCAAAATCCAGCAATCGCTGCTCGTGTTGCTTCCAGCTGAACTCCAGCTCATGTGCAAAATGCTTGTTGTAGAACGGAAAGTCCACGAAAAAACAGCGCTCCAGCAGCAGCGCTAAGAAGAAACCTGGCCATGGCACATGAGTTGCTTGGTGCTGCAAATACTGACTGTTGCTACAGGAAACAAAAATGCATGGGTCATCCTGCTAAGAAGCTCTGCTGTGATGAGTGCTTGTGTGTGTGCACATCTTTAGGTATTCAGTATGAAAAGGTCTGTGCAGTCTCGGTGGAAGGGCAAGGTCTGCAGATTGACGCAGTCACGTCTCACAACAAACAGGACGAGTCATGCAGATCCTCAGATATGATAAGCTCCGTGCAACGGGATCATCACCATGGGAAGACCAGAGGGTATGAGAGTCATCAGATGCTGTGAACACGGTACCTGTGATGACACCCGGAAGCTCGTTGCCTATTCCGGCGGCCTTGTCCTCTATGCGGACAACTATGTAGGGCCCTGGCTTGCCATCCCCATCCGTGCATGTCAGATGTTGATCCCGGTATTCCTCCAGGCGGCCTGCCAGCGGCTGCATTCTAGCTTGCCAGTCTGCATAGCGCAGCCTGCGCCACCGCATCATCTAAGATCAGATCCAGATCAGGCCCGATCAGCTCACACCACATCTCTTCCTGCCACACCCAGGCTGACTCAGATGCTGCCCCCCC
>KN714660.1:1294547-1350524 GCA_000812005.1 Coccomyxa sp. LA000219
CCCCCCCCCCCCCCCCCCCCCGTAAGAGGGCTTCATGTCTTGACAGGAGTCTACCCATGCTGCACATTCTGGTGCTGGACTTGTCAAGGTGTGTCTCAACAAGGTGTGATTTCGCAGCACGGGCAAACCTCTGTCAAGCATGTCGCTGTCAGGCATAACATGCACAACCCCAACTATCGTCTGAGGTCTGCTACTTGTACCCTAAAACATCTCGTCTGATGCTTCCCTGGAAATACTTCCAGAAATGAAAGAGGCGTACGCGAGAGATCACCTTTGCTGAGCTCTGACTTTAGCAAGAGCAGGTCCTGAGCTGTGCTCTTTATGCCTCTTGTCAGAGCCCAGTTCACGATCTCTTGTGTTTAAGCTGCTGGGTCTAGTCCCATCATCGTGTAGGATGGATGTGCTTCTGATGGTACCACATAAGGTGAACAGCAAAATGAGCGGCAGCATTCTCCGACTGTGCGGCGTTCGTATGGACGACGACGTCGATAGCGCCCGTACAGACATCACTGTACTACTTAGCTTCCCATAGATTGTTCACTGGTTGTTCAGGCTGACTGGGAAACATACGGTTTTGCAAGGGCATGACCAGTGTCGGGACCAGGACCTCTACTTCATCGGCAAGCGGCGTACGTGCGAATCAAATTACAACACTGTGTCTATCTATTGCTTTCAATTATTCATCACGAGGTGCGTCCTCAAGAAAGGAGCTTCCCCTGGGACTTGGCGAAAAGGTGCAACGTTGAGCTGGGACGACAAGGTCACGGGTTTCACAACAGAAAGTCTGTCTGTCACAACGCAGCAGACACCTCCTATGTACTATTGTCTATACAAATGCGCAGCGATCAGATCTACTGTGACGAACCCAGCATCACACCCGCCACGTGAGCTTCCGAAGTTAGGTCGTCCCGGAGCTTCCGAAAGCCCTTTTTACTCCAACTGCTGCAAGAACGCCCGCAGCCCCAAATATCTTGCCCTCAACGGCCCTTGCTGCGGAACCACCTCTTCCGCTCTGCACAGGATAGTGCGGGCCTCTTGTGTGTGCTCCCCAGCTGCCGCTCTATCACCCAACGCCTGCGCACACACCTCCACTCTCAGAAGGCTGGCCTGTTGTGGGCCATAAGGAGCAAAGCTTGCACTTTAACATAAGACAGAGACGATGTCTCAGCGCTTCTCCGTGCCAAGGTCCCTTCCATGATGCACATGTACGCTCACTGAGAAGTGGGGGCTCGCACATATGTGACAATGCTACCGGACCAGGAGAGTCGGAACTCCTCTGATACGGCTACTGCCTCCAATGTGACTCCGACCATAAGCAGCAGACAGTCCGCGCACATGCACACACAGATGTCTGAGACTCACCTGCTCAATGTCAACCACTTTCAACAGAGATGTGACAAGTCCCAGCAGGGCCTCGGCCGGAACTGGCTCTGCACCCTTACAGGACTCCTGACGGATCCTTAGTGCCTCTTTGTAGTGCTGCATTGCCCCGCGCAGATCCTTCCCAAGGTATTCCCTGTCGCCTAGCTTGTTCAAGCTTACCGCCAGAGCTTGCACCACCTGCAGAGCAGCCACCCGATCATGCCTCCAATCCCTTTTCTGTGAAAATGGTATGTGCCCAAAATGCACTGCAGCAGGAGGTGAATAGGGTGTCCATGTACCTCACACCAACCTTTGGGCCATGAGAATGGGATACTTTGTCAAGGACATTGCTATGCATGTCTTGCACAGTCCGCACCTCAGGAATGTGTTCTGGGCTCTTTTTGAGCTGCTCAATGCTGTCTCTGTAAGCCTCGGCCGCAGCCTCAGCTTGCTCCTGCTGCTCCAGCAGTGTGGCCTGCATGTGATATCAGCCTGTGAGCCGCACCCTCAATAGCAAAGCCTGCGCTATCCCCAAAGCTGAACTGTGGAGGCAGCTGCCTGGTGTTACAGCTACTGATGAATGTTCCCTATATGTTGTAGACATGGGTGTAAGTCTGGGCGGACACAGCAACATCTGACAAGAGGGAAGGCACAATGAAACTCTTCCTGTGAATCAAGGAGATACATGGTGCATACAAGGGCGCAGTGCTTCACAGAGCACTCACTTGCACGCCAATGACGCTTCCAAGCCGGTAGCACAGCTGCGGGGTGTAGCCTGCTGAGCTGGCGTCTGCCAACAGGGCATCCCTACACAGGCCCATGCGCTGACTCGCTGCCGCTATATTCCCGCCTGCCAGCGAGCGCAGCGCCTGCTGCTCTAGGAATTCTGCACGGTTGCCTGCACAGCGCACGGCATGCTTGCCTGTTTCCATCATTGCTTCAACGCTTCACAGCGAGCATCCTCCGCTTGTGCAGCTTGCTGGTCCCTATTCGCCTAAAGACTGCAGGCTTTCACGAGAGAGCATTTTGCCAGGGGCCCGCCCTGCATTCTAGGAAGGTCATGCAGCTTTGTGCATGCTGCAGCAGTATGGCTCGGTGGCTGCAGATCTCTACGTGCTGGGATTGCACTGATTCATGGTGTGCTCTTAGTACATGTGCCCTTGTGCCTGTTGATGAGAGCATCATGCTGATTCCACACTAGCAAGTCTACACCCTAGCCTGATGCACTGAGCAGACAGACAGACTTCTGTAGCGCTTGCTGCATGTGATGGGGTGCTTGTGTGCATACCATTGGAAGCTGGCGCGTGGCTCTGGGCCACAGTGCCTTTGGGCAGCACAGCCTTGGCCTCAAATGCACCCGCATCGCCGTTCACCTCCAGGTACAGATTCACCAGCTCTGCATGCATGCTGCACAGTGATCCCAGGGCAGCATATGCACTCAGTGTAGGAGCCTCTCTTGCAGCCTCTGAAGATGCCATCCTGAAAGAAAACTCAAGGGTGGATGCTTGCAAAGAAATGAGGGTGCCGCAGAGGTGCCACACCTTGCAAGCGGGCCTCAGGCTGCATGTCTTGCACGTCTGCGCCGCACAAGATGCAGTCTCCGACACCTGCTATGCAGCTCCGGCAGAAGAAGTGCCCGCAAGCAATCTTCACCGCATCATAGAATAGTGATTTGCACCTGCAAAAGGGAGTTTCGATGAGGTCACCATGAGCATGTCTTGTTGACCAAGACCAGGCAACAGGTGATGTGGCTGGTCATGGGCTGCATAGTGCTGTTCAGATTGGTAACGTACCTTGTGCACTGCAACGCAGCTAGAGGGTCCTTTGGTGATGCAGAGGAGCCAAAGCCCATTGGACACACAGCACCCTCTTTGCCTGAGGCGGCCTCATCGTTTGCTCTGCTGCCAAAGCCGTATGGGCAAGTTGCTTTGGCTGAGGTTTGTGATGCACCTGCCTCAAAGCCTTTAGAGGGTGGGTCTGCATGAGCCGCCGCTGAGGCAAATGGGCATTGAGCTACAGCATCTGAAGACGCTGAAGCTGCGTCTGCTGCGGTCTTGCCGCTCACAGGGCACCTCACAGTCATGTTGCCACTCCTTAGCTCACACTACAAACTACTGATGCTTGACTTTTGCGCACGACAATGGCGCTCCCACTTTGGCCTGCCGTATGTACACACGTCAACGGTGATGCAAGAATGCTGAACAGAGTTGACACCTCAGGGGAGCAGTGCCCAGATTGTATGGGAAGGCTTACGTCATATCATGACTGAACAAATACTCATAATGACTCAAGTTGGTACGCTGCTGCTGATGACATAAGGGTTCCGGAAGATCGAACTTCATGACCTTCGTTAGACACTTCATCCGACCTCCGCTCGACGATGCGTGCCGACTTGCCCGTGTTGATCACCTTCAGTCCCTTTGCAGGGTCTCGTAGGTCAGCCCTACCCAGGCAGCCCCGCTTGTCAAGCAGGGACGCAGACACACAGCGTATAGTACACAGATCCTGAATCAGCAAAAAGACGACTGTCGTACAGTAAGGCGCGCCAAAAGTTTCCAGGGAGACCGAGTAGCAGCGACACCAGGGCCTGTCCAGCTTTGACTGGCATCTGCCGAATAACGGTCATCTGAGCCGAGATGAGAGCTGCACGCAAGTCCTAGGTAGAGTCAACGTCCTTTTAGTCACAACGCTGGCTCGATAGGTGCTTGCTTCGGTCTTTTATGGATGTGCAAGCTGTGCAGTGCTCTCATTGCGGCATCGTGCTGGCTGCAGTAAGCAAGTGAGCGGAGCACCTTGCTTCCACTTCCTTCGAGCCTACGCCCTTTTACAATGTGTATCGCCACAGCAGCACAAAAGGCGGCATATCGGCCGCTGCCCACGGTAGAGGTGAGCTGCAGTGTCTGTCTCAAGCAATCACTATGAAGGATGTCCTGCAATGTACAATTGCCTGTGCCCCCCAAGATCGAGTCAGCGTATATGTATGTGGACAACAAAAGTCTAATGTACGTCTCTGCGCCAGGCTGAGGCTGCACAGGCGCCTGAGGAGGCAAAAAGACCCACGAAATTGCCCGCACAGAAGTCAAGTGGGAGCGAAATCAGCAGGGAAGTGGCCTGCAGCAATGCAGAAACGATTGAGGCTGCCGGCGAGCAGAAGAGTGTTCTGTCCCAGGTGAAGATGCCAAGCACTATCGCAGCTGCCTCACCAACTGCAAGCTTCACGACGCACTGCATTGTCAGAGTCGTATTGGGATGCTATGCCACCTGTGTGCACGCAATCAATCACCTGTCTTGGCGCCATGCTAGGTAAGGAGACACCGTAAGGACTGGACCCTAGACAACGAGCCACATGTCACCGCCACAAGGGGAGGTCGCATGCAAAGAGGATTTGGTCGTGCTCACGACGATGCACACAAGATTTGGTGCCGGTGCAGGTGCTGATGAGCGTGCTGTACGACTCGCTCCGGGTCAGCCTATCAGGCGCAACTATCATGTACAACAAGCGGATCCTGGTGTCTTACGAGTTTTTCCAATCTGTAGGTGCTGATGGGCGTGCTGTACGTCTCGCTCTGGGTCAGCCTGTCGGGAGCCACCATCATGTACAACAAGTGGATCCTCGTCTTCTACAACTTCCCGTTCCCGGTCACGCTCACGATGTGGCACATGGGCTTCTCGGCAGTGCTGGCCACGATCTGCGTCAAGGCCGGCTGGGTGCCAGCTGAGAAGAAGATGACGTCTGAGATCTATCTGCAGGCTGTCCTCCCAGTCGCTGTCCTCTTTGCAGGCAAGCACTATTCCCTTCGTCATCCTGTATGGACGAGCACTCAAGGCCACTCATGCTATTAGCAGCCTAGTTGCCCCATCTCAGGAGCGCACGGCCCCAAAGGCAAATTGGTCTTCGAGGGACTTTGTATCTGCACCAATCTCCGAGGACCGCTCGCAGTTGCGTAGCTGCATTCTGTGGGACGCAGATGCGCATACGAGTGTGTTGGCTGACCGCTTCCTAAGTTTGCACTGCCGCTATGGCGTTCATGGTCTATGCAGCCCACTCCTTGCTGTAGCTATGACAAGGCAGTCTTGTAGAGCATGAGCCCCATTCGCAAGCTGGGCATGGCATTAGGGCGACAAAAGCCCACAGCAAGGCGCATTAGGCGCCTAATGCAGCACTTCAAGGCTTACCATGCTTGTCGACAGGCAAAGCCGTCAGCCATGGTACCAACATGAGGTCGCTGTGCAGGGACGCTGTTCATGGGAAACTCTGTGTACATGTATCTGTCCATCGCATTTATCCAGATGCTGAAGTCTCTCGGCACCGTGGGTGTGTTCAGCATCGGCTGCATCTTTGGCGTGGAGACGTTCAGCCTCAAAACGCTTGTTAACATGGTGCGGCACCTTCCATCCTCTCCTATGCAGTGACGTTGGGGGCTCTTTGATGGCGAGGTCTGAGAGGGCAAGTGTCGCCTTCTACACTGGAAGATCCTGATAGTGGGGACCCAAGCCCCTGCAAAGAAGGCTGCAGTTCTGGTCTTGACAGTCGAATTGTTGAAGTTTAGGCACAACTGCAGAGGACAGGGGGCAGTCAACTGCCAGAACTACCCCAGAGATTCGGGGTACTTTCCACCTTGCGCATGGTCGGAGGTTCCATCCCTGACCAAGCTTTCATAGGCAATCAGGATGATTGGGATGGGCACCAAGTGTGCGGGCATGTATGAGGTGCTTGCCTTGGTGCAGGTCATTGTCACCATGGGTGTGGCCCTAGCTTCGTATGGAGAGATCAGATTTGTGATACTGGGAGTCATCCTGCAAGTGTCGGCTACCATTCTCGAGTCCACTCGCTTGATTCTGGTGCAAGTCCTGCTCCAGGTGAGCTTCGTGGCTCCTCATTACCCTTTTGCTCTCCATCATGGCTGAAGGTGCAGTTACAAAGGGACTCAAAAGCCAAATACCAGTCAGGCGCTGTGTGCCGCATGCGCTCTGAGCACTGAAACTATTAAGCGCGGCAGCAAGCAGTGTATGGCCACAGACTCGTCATCAGAAGTAGGCATCCAATCTGCCTCGTGATGTTGCACACTGAGAGCAGTCTGCAGTCTGCAGTCTGGCCAGACGGGCAGCTTTGTGCTTGGACAATATGCTTGGGCCTTGCATGTACTGCATAGTAAGGCCATATGATACCTGGCTTGGCCTGGGGAAAGCCCTGGGTCTGATAACGTGTACGGTGCCTGCTGCAGAAGCGCGGGCTGCGCCTGAACCCCATCCTGACGCTGTACTACATCGCGCCTGCCTCCTTCTGCTTCCTGTCCGTCCTGTGGCTCTTCCTGGAGAAGGACGCCGTTTTGGCGCACCCAATGGTGAGCGCTCCGCCTGATATGCTCCTGCTGCTACGCTGGTTGGCCATTCTGCTGCTACTGCTGCTCTAATGGGATAAGGCCTGATGTGCACTCCCAGCTGTTCTCCCTTGTGCCCCGTGTACTACTGACATGCTTTCAAGGATGTTCAGAGATGAGGCAGACTGTAAGCTGGGTGCAAGTCTGAGCAGTGCTGCTACTGCGCAGGACTCTTCAATTGTTCCTATACTCCTGTCCAACGGAATGATAGCGTTTGGGCTCAACCTGAGCGTGTTTCTGCTCATCGGCAAGACCAGCGCCTTGAGCATGAATGTTGCTGGCGTGGTCAAGGACTGGTGCCTCATTGGGCTGTCAGTCTTCATCTTCGGGGCTCAGGTGGGTGCTGGTCAGTCCCCTTCCAGAGGCTTGTTCAGCGAACCCTGAGCAAGCCTCTGCAAGGTGACTGGTAGCTGTGCACTGGCATGCAGCCCCCATATTATCAGGGTTTTTTGTTGCATACATGACATCTTGGGTGAGTTGATGTCTTTCTGCAGCTCAATTCTGAGACATGGACATTCAGCATCCTGCATGAGTGAAGCCCTGCTTAAGTGTGGACACATATCTTGGATGGCTTTGTCCGACCTTGTCATGCCAACTGGCCCTCGCAGATGCGCGGTTCTGTCCACATGTGGCCGCGTGAGAGCGGTCATCTTGCATGCCCTTCTTGAGCGTGTCTGCCCTGCTAAGTAGGCATGCTGCAAGGTGCAGCTGCATTGCAATCAAAATACAATATGATATAGACGCCCTGTCGAGGTCTGGGTCGTGTTTTAGGAATGCATCATGCTGGAGGACTTGGCCTCCTGCACAATGCACACCATGAGGCGCAATTAAGACTGCACCCCTCAAAATCACATCTCAGGCACTAAGTGACGGCTGCACTGCAACGTACTTCTCGGGTGATTGCAAAGCTCTGACCATGTGTTGCGCCATATGCAGCTGAGCCCCATGGGAGTTGCAGGCTACAGCCTGGCGCTTGCCGGCGCCTGCTGGTACAACTACCGGAAGCTGCAGGCCATGAGGGCTCAGCAGGCTGCTGATCTCCAAGCCCAGTCAGGCAACCCTGGCACCGCTTCCCCCATTGATCAGAAGGTTGCCTTCAAGACTGGCCTGAGCCTGTGAGAGGCCGCACACAGTCAGAGTTGCTCTCGGCGCATGACCTCGGGCTCCACCCAAGCCAACCTCGTGGCATGGACCCGTTCGCAGATGCAGACAGTCTGCGACCTCAGGGCAGACCTTGGGAAGTAAAGGAAAAAGCAATACAAGCAAAAGTGTAACCAGAAGGACTGTCCCAATTGATATAAAGTTGCGGCAAGAGGACATGCAAGGTCACCAGGTCCGTGTATGCTTCCAGCGTAGCTGCAGCCACGTCCGTGAGGCGAGTTTTGCCAAGACACCGGCCCCATTTCTCACCACCCAATTAGCTGAGATGCCTTTTGAAGTGGAAATCGGGCCATGCCAGACTTACATCTGTTCCGGGAATATTTCAGCTTTGTCCCCACACCTCTGATCGCAGTAAAGGCCAGTATTGTCGCGTCTCTGAGCAGAGCTTATGTTTGTTCAGTCTTAGGCTGCCCTGCAACTGTCCGCCAGCACATTGATGTGCCAATTCTTTAGCATGCCGCAAGTGCAGCAAGATTACTTCTGGGCATTCTGCTCAGCACCAATTTGTGACCTCACATGTTGCGTTGTCATTGATCTCCACCCATACAGCCCTTATGGCTGACACTGACACACAAGCAGCAATAGAACACCCAGCAGCTCAGAGGCTGCAGTTGCCAGATGTCAATGATTATTTTCTACGCATGATTGTGCAACTCAGAAATTTGAAATCGTTCTGTTTCTCCAGATCTCAAGTCTGCCATTGGGAAGATATGTGTCTCTAACAGTGGACTTATCGGGCTTTGGAAGCAATCACCACTGGTAGCGCTGCAATTGCAGAGGAAGGCTTGTGTGTGAGACTGATGCTGGGAGGGAACAGCTGTGTCATTAGGCCATTTTCATGGGACCATAGCTGGAGTTCCTAGGATGAGCACATCTGGCAGGCAAGCTGTTGCAACACATATGATGTACGGAAGAGAGAGTGTGTAATGAATTAGCAATTGTAGCAGTAATCATCCAAAGTATTCCGGTCGTGTTGTATGCTGCAAGCGCTGCTTTGTATGAATGATTCACCCAATCCATTGCAGTCCTAAATACCTCAGATCACCCAAATGAGGATCCGCGCTACTGCTGGAAACCTCCAAGTCTCTGCACTGGACAGAAGCGTCCCCCATAACACCGGCGAGTATTAAGCAAATGGACTCCCTCGCCATGCAAGCTGCTCTCGGGCTAGTTTTCAGGACTACGCTTCTCCATCTCATGGCAGACAGACCTCATTCTGTAGGACTGCATGATGGCAAAGTACCCATTCGTGTCTTGGGTGGACTCGAGGGTCTCATCGGGAAACCCGTGATGAGACAGCTTCAGAACATAGGGAGGCTTCTTGTGGAGGATCTGCTTGATGTCTTTGTCGTTAGTCTTCAAGCGCCCTGACAGCATGGCAGACTGGCCCTTCGCTTCGCCATACATATAGGGCACCTGCTGCCACTGGGCTAGAAAGTTGGGGTCCCAGTCCATGAGGTCCTTGAAGAGGATATCCATCCAAAAGTAGTTGTGCGCCGAATCCTTCCCTGGGGTGCCCCAGTAGGCGTCTACGGCTGCCTTCCATGACTGCATCATGTGAGAGCCCTTCGTTGCAGCCATGAACCAACTCGAAGGTCCTTTTCCCCCGTCTCTGGCATGATACATCCAGAAGTCCTGTGGAATCAATGCTCCGTGGATCCAGCTGTCCAGGGGAGCATAGCAGAGGACTGTGGCATCTGCCCACACCCCTCCATGCTCCGCAAGCAAGGCAATCCGGAGAATGTCCGCCTTGGCCGCGGCTTGTATGTCGGGCTTGTCGATGTAGTCGACCTCGACATAGTCCCTGAGCATGACGTTATCGAGGCGCATGATTTTCCATCCGGGGTTGTGCCTCTCGTAGGACGCAGCCACCTCCCTGACAACCCACGGAGCGCTGTCCCAGCCGGCCAGCCACAGCATCCACACCGTCCTGGGAAACTCGTGCTGGAAAGGCAGAGGGTGATTGCCAAAGGCCGTCGCGTTGTGCCTGTGCCAGCTCTGGATGAGCTCCTGCATGTGGAACCAGCCGGTGAGGCCGAGGAGTATCACACACATGATGGGGCACACAGGGTGTCACGCTCATAACAGCAGGACCCATGGCGGCCTATGCTACAGCCAGCGAGCCGTATTACGCGCAAGCTCAGGCCTCTTTACAACCGTCAGAGGTGCCTCAATGCAACCTGTTGTGCCCTACGCCAAGTGCTGCCCAGTTCTGTGCAGGTCCTGTCAAGCAATATTGTCTGCTGGAGTGGTTCATTGCAACCACTGCCCAATTTGTGCCATGTGCTGCAGCAGACACCTGTTGGCAGGCCTCTCACCTCCACGTCTGACTCATTATGTCCATGCCCGATGAAGCCCTTGGCGATCACCGATCTGAAGTGCACTGTAGCTGAATGCGTGCTGAGGTGCGGCATAGCTGCCAGCTCAGCGCGCGCCTGGCGTGCTAGCTCCACATAAAGACTCTCTTTTGAGATCAGCTTCGCCAGATGCTGCCTGATGAGCAGCAAGGCCAGAAGCACGATCCACAGCCACTGAGCTCTAAGCAGAGCTACCATTACAAGCTCACTGGTGCTGAAGGGCTGACAGACCGTAGTAATCTGCAATACAACCACAGTAACAGACATATATGGTACATACCGGTGCGTCTACATGCTGCACTATGGCAGTTCATGTCTTCAGCAACAGGAGTGACGAGGTCCCAGTACGCACTGAAGCTGCAGTGCTTGCAACATTGCAGTTCGGCCATACTATTTGGCAATCAATGCACCTTGGAGGTGACAGCTTTCAGGGATATTGGCCCCCACCTTGAGAAGTCCGACACTAATCGTACATCGGGATAGGTCCACGGGTTATGCCCCTTACGAGTGCTACACCTGCATTGCAAGGAGATAGATTGAGGCGTCACGTCAGGCATCTGAGAGGCAATGTCCACAGTGCCCAGGTGATGGATACAAGACGACTGGCGTACTGCTGCTTGCGTGTGAAGGTCGGGAAGCCAGGACATGCGCTATTGAGGACCGTAAAACGCTGCGGTGAAATGGAACTTATCATGCAGACAGGTCAGGTAGCAGAACTACAAGAATTGTGCGGCGAGCTAGACGGAGTCCGGCACTCACCGAAGCACCTGGCACGTCTTCCCAACGCCTGGCATGAACGCTGATCAGCTGACAGAACATCCTCACGAGACCTGAAGCATTGGACTGTATGCGTAGTCGGATATCAATAAGTGCCTCGGAAACCTCGGTAGGCGGCCCGGACTCCGAGACCGTCAAGATGAACGCTCTCTTGTGACCAGTGTGCAGGTGGTCGCTGCCTAATTCTACCTAATATAACGGGAAACAGAAGGCGTGAATGTGTTGCGGAAATCAGCTCTGCGGGGATCCATATTCTTAAAACAGCAGGCTCTGTATTACTCATCCCTCACGTGAATTATTACTTTGCCAACCTTTGCCCAAGGAACCCCATTGACATACATTGGTCTCCTGATCTGGGTCACGACAGGAAGCTTCAGGGCTGCAGTTGCCCTTTGTTGTCAGGTTGAATAATTCCGGAAATTCTCTCGGTGACAATCACTGATGGCATCCTAGAATTCTTCGAAGCATGCAGCCGGCGGACATGCTGTTGCAAGCACCTGATGTGCGGACAGGCAATTGTGTAATGAATTGAGAGGTGTAGCAAAAGCATTCATGGCTCAGCTGGGTCACAAGAATGCGAGGTAAACCCCCCTTTTGCGCCAGTATTTTCCTATGTGAGGGCAAGCCTTTGTCTGTGCGTGAGCACCTGTATGAAGCTTCAGTCTTGAGTCTTTATGACAACATGCACTATCAGACTCAGAAAGCCTATGAACGATGCCTCTTCCAGCAGGCACCCCTCAGAGACATCATGATTGCCTAATGCTCTAAGCAGGCTTGCACTGCTGGGCCACATCCTAGGATGCTATGTCTTTGCAGATTCCCTGTATCCTGCACACCGGCAAAGCTGCAGCAAGCAGCCAAGCCTCAGGGCAGCACGCTGATCAGGCGCCATCTTGCAGGCTAGCGGGATTGGCGCGATTCCTCATAGCGCTCCGGGTCCAGGGCATTCCGGGCACCAAGCAGGGCAGCCCGAGCAGCTGCTGCGCCCCCTGACAAGGGCGCCACCAAAGCCTGCATGCACAGCACAGCCTGAGCTGGCTTGTTGACAATCTGTCGCTGTTCACAAGGCGGACCTTTCCCTGAAGCGCCACCTGTGGTCACGAGTCATCAGGGTGATATCAGCCATAGGGCAGGAAATGTAAGCATCCCTGAGCTGCAAATGTGCATTTCTAGGGCTGGGGTCAGAGTTGCATTGATGCCAGTGGAGACACGGGAGTGCCATTAATAATGGTGGGCAAGGGCACCAGGGAGCTGCACAAGCATGTCTGGGGGCGGACCTGCGGGGCGGCCCTGAGGGCGCGCCGAGCCTTGGCGCTCAGGCTGTCGCTGGCGCGGCGGCTGCCCGCGAGCGCCTTGGCGCCGCGGCTGAAGCCCCAGCTCAGGCGCTCTGACGCCACTTTCAGGCCCTCTGTCAGCCCTGCATTATCGTGATGGTTTTCACAAAAATGCCTGCAGTCCTGTCTGTGGTGTACTGTATGTACTGATGTCAAGTTCTGTGGTGGATACACTCCTACAACAGCATGGCAGAAGGTGTACCCTGTCGCATAAAGTCGCTTATAATTTACGTCTTCCCAGGATAAATGGCATAGTCATTGAGGCAGAGCGATACCTGCTGGCTGCTCTGTGCCGGAGTCAGATGTCCCAGTCAGCGCCACCTGGACGCTGCCCAACGCGCTGGCGCTCAGTCCCAGCATCTCAGCCAGAATAGCCCTCGTCAGCCCTGCACCCATGTCCAGTGGAACCAGTAAGACCCTGGTATAGGGCACATCTCTCCTGCCTAACTTTCACCAAACAATCGGCACAGAACAAACTTGCAAAAAAGGTGACATCACTATTGGCAAAAACTGGACATGCCGGACTGTCTGGGACTGCTCAGTGCAACTCCCCATGGGACAAGCACTTCTCTGAGCCATCTCCCAAAATCTTTGTCACCACTGAGATCTCATGGCCGGGACGTAAAGAGGTGGACACACATGTGAGGCCGCGCTGGACCTGCTGTGATATGAGTGTCAGATGTGTGTGCTCAGGACAGGAGCTATGTCCTGGTGAGCTTTAGTTGTCAGACAGCATCCAAATGCAGAGGGGATGGACGCACGTGTGAGGCCGCGCTGGACCTGCCGGGACACAGGCGGCACATTCAGGCGGGGCTGCGAGCCCTGCTTCAGCTGCTCTGCAGGAATCATCAGCAATGCGCCCGCTGCTGCGCCCACCCGCGCCATTGACCGGATTGGCGCATATCCTGTCAGGAACTTGTGCGCCTGCGCAGGGGGATGGACCCGTCAGCTGCAAGACAGAGACCAGGGCTGCTGCCTCGTACATCTTAAAGTGCATACATCCGCTGGTGACTGCAGGAGCTGTACTGGGAGGAGGATTTGTATACAGATCACTCTTCACGAGATCAGGGATTGTTGGTCCTATCAGGAGCAGTGCTCTGCAAGTTCACTGCAGCTGCCACAGCCCTAGAAGTTTGGGACTTGGACATTGTCTAATACCTGCCTTCCTTACTATCATATTGTGCACAAGTTCAAATATTGCTCACCTGATTGGTGGTGATCTCCTTCAGCCACTGGTCTCCGAGGCTGGTGCCTAATGAGGACCAGCCGTGAGCGCCGCTGAGCCTGACGGGAGGCAGCTGCAGCAGAACGTTGCCCCAGGGCGCCAGATTAAGCACCTGCAGGGAGACACATGCCTCTCTCATCCCTTTGCTTATGTAATCATGACAGCCTGATATACGAGCTGCAAGAAGACCACTGTCATGCTGTCAAGACATGCCCGCCATGCCACGAATGCCAGGTGTGACTATACAGGTGGTGCGCATCTATGCAGGGTAGAGACCGGTCATGATGTCAGGGTAGCGCACTGACCTCAGCAAGGTTCCCTGCCTTCAGGGCAGCCAGATCCAGGCGGCGGGGCCAGTAGTCTATCATCACGCTGAAGCCCCAGATCTCCGCCCTCTGGAAGAACACATCAGCACCTGCACATGTAGCCGCACACTCTCAGTAGATTTTTTGCAACAAGCCCGTGCAAGCATCCCTCAGTATTCACACTGACTGTTTTCTGCTGTTTGACAGACCTTGGTGCATGCATGTTATGGCCAAAGCTGACAAGAGGAGCTCCCTACTTGCCTGCATCAAGGTCATGTAACCAACTGAAAGCAGGCAGCAAGCTTCGGGTGCATGGCACACTCATCTATCAGGGCCTGGCATTAGAAGAGCTCAATCCACCAGGCATCACAGGGCGGGGGTGGACCTGCAGGTGGGTGGGTGCCTGTGGGGGGAGTCATGTAGCCGGAATCCTCATCCTCCTCCACCCAGTCAATGATCTCGCCATCGCCCTCATCCGGCTTGGGAGGCGCAAAGAACACCTGCAGCCATGTTACAACAGTCACTGCAAGAACCACTTGCCTCTTGACCTCCCATCACAGTGGTGAAAAGATCAGAAGAGAACCCGTCCTGCCAGATCTTTCCAATCAGACTGTCCCAAGCACCACATGTGCTCAGCAGAAACTGCACCCTGGTGTGCGCATCTGTGGAGATTTGAAAAGAGGGATGTGGGGTGCGTCTGCCAGGAGTGGTGATGGAGAGGCATACCTGGCAGAAGTCCACCACGGCCTGGTCGATGCGCAGCCGCAGCGGCAGCAGCGCCATGCTCAGGCGCAGCTCCTCCTCGCTGCCCTCGCCCTCCCCAGGCCTCACAGCCTCCAGCTCGACCTGCACAAATCACCCAACAGTCCCTTAGCCAAGGAGCCTTTTTGCCCAATGCTTATCATTCCAACGCATGATCTAGTACCTTCGCGCACTCGTATATGGCCGTTTCAAATACTTTCCTGCACAATGTGGCCGTATCAATAGGAGTTGAGCAGTAATGCATCACATATTCCTGACCAGGTATCCTGGTCATGTGGGCATTGGACAGGGTTGGCAGGCACCAATACCTCCCAGTGCCCACATGATCAGGAAAGGAACTTCAGGCTACTCGAAATGTTGCAGCAGGGCTGCCTTCGAATTCTTAGTTGCATGCATCACCTGCAGGAGCCGCGCGAGCGCGTCGCGGGGCACGTTGGCGGTGGCGTGGTAGCACACGATCTTGCGCCAGCCATGGCCGCCCTCCGGGCGGGGGGCGCAGTCGCGCAGCTCCGCCTGGCGCACGCTCAGCGCGGTGCGCCGGATGCGCGGCGCTCCCGCCCGGAACGTGTCGGCCTGCAGGCACAGCCCCTGCACCTCCAGCTCGATGCGCGGCCGCGAGCTCGGCTGCATTGGATCACCTGCACAGCCACACTGCTTGCTGTCAAACAACCCATCAGCAGGGCAGAGCCAGCCATCCCGAGTATCCCCTTTCAGCTCAGGGGAGATGCTGTTTCTATTTGGCACTGCCCAAGGCCAGTTTCTAACTCCAGAGACAACTTCAGTCAAATTTTTCAATAAATTTGAGACCTGTGTCCTTGTCTCTTGCAAGACACGGTCATCTTATACCCAATGCAGGGTGACCATAGAAGGCCTAACGGCTTGACAGGGGCGCACCAGTGTCTTCGGCATCAGTGCACAGCTGTATGCAGACCCTGATGTCTTTCAGGGTGAGCCTGGAGGCGGATGGGGGGTACTCCTCGGGCAGGTCCCCCAGGACCACCCGCCCGAACCCCCCACCGCCCCTGAAGCTGCCGGGCGGCTGCTCGAGAGGCACCGGCACATGCTCAGAGATGATCTCGGGCGGGCCCATCGCGCCTCCATCTGAGCCCTCCCTGAACCTGCAGCAATCCCCAGCTAAATGCTTAGGATAACCTCTTGACCTGAGTCCCGTGAGTGGCATGTGCTCCGGTCTGTGGGTACTGTGAGCAAGGAGACAGAGCGTTGGTCTTGTGCATAAGGTATCATGGAGTATGTTGACTGTGTTTCTATACCACAAGTACGTGCGCAGCCTAGAAATAGCTTGAACGGTCTGGAGGATTACCATTGGCCCTGCTCTTCGGTGGCAGTGTTCAGGTCAGCCTGTCCAGTGCTGCTGTGCTGCTCCTCGCTCCCAGAAGGGGTACCTCCAGGGTATGTGACATTGGAGCTGAGATGCCTCCCAGAACCCGGCCTTCTGCATGGGACATCACCTGTCTGTGGCTATATTATCCAATTGAGCATGACCTAGCCTGTTCACATGTCTTCCGCCTCAACTTCAGCAAAGTGCAGTCAGGTAGTGACCGGTAAGTCTAGATCTGGGAGCTGATCAAGTATGATGTGGAGCAGGTCTCACTCTGAGGCAACAGTTGGCTGAGCGTCGGGGAAGGTTATCAAGACGTCGGCGCCTTGCTCAGGCGCCTTGTTTGGCTCTGAGTCAAGCCAGCCTCCTTCCACAGATGCTGACCTTCCTGCAGACACCCTGCTACCACACAGAAAACCTCCTCAGGAATATCCCGCCGTGATGCTGCTGGTTGTGCGGGCTTGAGGAGCCCAGGAAATCATTGGGCCTTGCCACACCTTCCGGTCAAGTTGCCGGCGTCGCATGCATAGCGATGTGATAAGTATCCAAGACATACTCATCTACTGCTCGAGTACAGTGTCTTCACAACCAGCTGGGTTAAGCCCTACAAGGACACACCATAGACTACACCCTGCAGAGCATGAGCATCGCACCCTCTGTAGGCATCTTCCTGGACCCCTTCCATGACGCAGACGTTGACTCGGGTCGCAGAGCACGCCGACTCTGCACGCTCCATGCTCTCGCCCCGGTGCCGCGACATCTGGACGCTGCTGCTGCTGCTGTGCTGCCCAGCTGTCCCAAGCTGCCCGGAGCCGGCGTCTTCGCCCGCGCCCGCAATCTGCTGCGCCAGCGTGGCGACCAGGTGGAAGGCGGGGGCCGTCAGCGCAGCGTGCAGGCGCTCGTTGCTGATGACCGTCTCGGAACTTCCTGAACCAGCACACCTTGTTCACACCCTGCCAACCTCATGCAGGCTAGTCGCATCATGGCCAACCCCAGTCACAGTGAGGTGAATCCAAGGCACAGCGTACAGGCACTCCCTGTGTGACTGAAGACAGCCATATGAACACCAAATTCCCAGTGGTAAAGGGTTGTCTTCAGTCAGAGGAGTCTTGGAGCTGTGCCTTGAATTCAACATTTATTGCAGCAACACATCAACCATACTGGCACTGCTCTCGCCATCTATCTCAAGCGATGAGATGCTGAGCAGCATGCGCACCGTCTTCACTGCTGCCCAGGCTGAAGGACAGCCTCAGGCAGGGCTCAGAGGCGATGAGGCTGTAGCCTGCCCGGATGAGGTGGGATCCGGGCAGGTCGACCACTGAGGGCGCTGCCCAGGCGCTGCTGCGGCTGCTGACGTCTATGCAGAACAGGCTGCAGGACTGCAGCGCTAGCTCCAGTGTCTGCACATGCACGCCCCGGATAAGCCACCCCTCAAGAGTACCAATCATAACTCACAGCTGTCCTACGTCTTTTACTTTTCTGGTGATCACATGCAGCCACTCGTGTACAGAGCAGGGCTAGAATGAGACGGGGAGCTCAGGATGTTCACATTGCAGACTCGTCGATGGATGCATTGCACTGGCAATGTGCCAGTGCGGCATCAGGCGGCCAGCAGAGGACTGCTCGAGCGCTTTCTGCAAGAAACGTACCGATGCAGCAGGCTCGATGCGGGTGTCCATGCTGCCGACGAGGAGCGCTGCAGCCACCGGGGATGCATCCGTGAGGGAGTTGCTGGCTCCGTCATGCGAGGGCGGCTCGTAGCGCAGCGCGCAGTCGCGCAGCGCGATGCTGCTAGTTCGCGCCACTGGCGGCGCCTGGGGAGCAGCTGCCTCCTCCCCATAGCCTGCAGCAACAGTATTGAGATCTTGACATTATCCTTGTATGGCTGTATGACCTTGCCACCAGGTCGAGTTGTAAGGCATGGTGACACGCCAGTGCGACACAATCTGAAGCACCCCATAGGCACTGACATTATTCATGCCAGCATCAACTGAAACCATCATCATGCACCCCTGATTGCTTGATGTCAAGTTCCCCGCATTTACTGCAGCAAAGCAGAGGAATCCATTCAGTGGAACAAACGTCAGACACATGACCACGTCATCTGCTGTTCCCACCAGCCATTTCCCCGCTTTGCCACAGTTCAGATTGACACAGATCATGATACAGCGACAGTGGGCAATGCGCATCAAGCTGGTATCAAATGTAGAGCCAGGACATATCTGTTCACCTATGGCAAAGAAGCTGCCCAGCTGCCCGAGCCAGGGCAGCGTGAGGTCGCCCTCAGAGGCCGAGATGGTCGCCCCTGTGACGGTCACGCTGGCCTGAGCCTCCATGCTCAGCTCACCCCTGATGCTGGCAGGGGCTGCAGCGTCTTGCAGGCCGCCGGGTGCTTCCCGGTAGAACACTGGGCGCTGTACATAGCGCAGCTGGACGCTGGGGCTGGCTTTGGCGGGCATCTCGGGGCTGGCGGGGATGTGCAGAAGGCAGTCCCCCTGAGGGCCGCTCTTCAGTGTGGCACCTGTATGTATTCACGCAGCTCAGCAGACTCGTTAGCTAAATGCCTACCCTTGTCTCAGACCAGTCATCAGGTCGGAAGACGCATGCGACTCTGTCATTGAGGTGCCCGCATAAGGAGTCCCAGTGGCGTCATGTAGCCGGTGTACGGTGTAAGCCTTTTAAAGACATTTCCTGGCAACACTTTCAATTGCAGCGTGCTTCCCATGTAAACAGTCATCGCCATATGCGCCTCCAGCAAAGCACTGTTCACATGCCAAGACAGCCTGCCACTATTGAACATGTAGCAAGAAGCCTGGGGAAGGATGCACCACAGAAACATCAATCCTCAAGGGAGTGGTTAGAAGTGTTTGAATCACCTGTAGCCTGGACAGAGATGGAGGATGCCTCTACGCAGCCTCCGAGACCGCTAACGCCAAATGCGCGCACCGTCTCCAGGTCTGCTGTGAAGGCCGCTGCGCCACGCCTCTGCATGTCAACCTCCAAGCCCTGCAGAGCCATGACCTTGGCATGTCACCAGCATCCTTGACAGGCGGATGCAGAGCAGCCCATGACAAAACACTGTCATGGCCTCATCCCTACTCTGTAGAATCATACTCTGGGATTGGCTGACGCACAAGGTACAGCATTGACTTCAAGCTGCAGACATTACGCTCTGGCCTAGACCTCAGGGGCTGATGCACACAGCATTTGTGAATACACACAGCTGGCCGGATTGATGACGCCAGCAGTCTGCTGTAGTGCAAGTGGGGACTGTGGAACAATACCTGGGTGACATGCTGCAGGTTAGCTTTGACGCCAATGTCCAGGAGGAAGGCTGTCTGGACAGCTGGCACCTCCACGGCGTAGCCTCCAGCAGCTGCCTTTGCGGCTGCTTCAGCCTGCCACTGCAGCAGTGCATCCAGCCCATGCCACAGCGCAGCTAGGTCAGCCTGCAAGCGCACAGTCATGACTGTTGCTGTAATCGCTGTACACCCTCCTGGAGAAGTTCAGACTGGCCACTCCTGACTGAGTCGTACTCTCTCACGGGAAGGACCTCTTGCTGCATGCCACTGACACCGGGCCAGACTGGTTTTGTGGTGCAATGCAGAACACTGGTACAGGGGCCTGAAAGCTTAGCTAACGCGCACAGGACCTTGATGTTTGCCCAAATAATCTCTGAGGCAGCCTCACCCGAGAAATGTCCGCGAGGACCTCCGGAGCACTGATGCTGATGAAGAGGGGCGAGGAGGCCAGAAGGGCCTCCTGGAAATGAACGTCATCCACAGAGGAACTCGCGCTGCTGACGCTGCCCGCATCAGCATGTGCCCGCACATGCTCCCAGGCACGCTGCACCGTGTGCGCGGTGGTCTGCTTGTCTGCCGACCACCTGACCTCCGCTGTGACTGCCGCGGAGAGTCGTGTACTCTGACTGGATTGGGGAGGCATAATCTCTACCACACAATTGGCCTGCACGATATCAATCTGTCATCATACATGTTGGACACCTCCTAACCACTGCATACCTGCACCCCCACTCCCTCAAAAGGCCCCAGGAACACCTTGGCTGCAGCGCTGAATTGTGTCTCGAGTTCACTCAAAGCACGACCTAGACGTCCCTGCTCACATACCATGTCCAAAAACAAGTATGGCCGCAGCAGTCCTTCAGCCGTGCTTTGAGTGTACTTGCATGATGCCAATAGACTAAGCATGCCCAATGCGCATGACGAGCAATGCCCAGAGAACCTCTGCAAGGTGTGGAACAGGCAGTGCTCAGAGATTGTGCACAACCTGCAGCGGGCCCCCAGCGATGTCTGAGACGCAGAAGTCTGAAGCGTAGGGGCTGCCGATGAGGAAGAGCTTGGCCCCGCCCAGAGCAGCTTCTGCCTCCCATGCGTTGGGGCGGCCGCTGCCCACAGTCATCAGGGGCAGAGGTCCCTGCATCAAGTCCCCTTGTAAACAAGCCTTTTTGCGGCTTCTCTTGATGGTCAAACCATGTGGCATGGTTACGTGCTTTGCGGCTTGCAAAGACATGTCTTGCACCCACTACAAGATCAGGGAATGACGAGTGAATTCAGTGCCGTATGCAGCACAGCCCGCATTTGACTTTAAGGTCAGAGAAGGCGGGAGGGAAGCTAGGTGCGAGTGACAGCACCTCGTGGTTGGGCTCTTGGCAGATTAGCTCTAGGGCTACATGGCCGTAGCCATGGCAGACTGGCACGGATGCGCCACTTGGCGCAGCTGGGAGCATGCTGACTATGCAGATCCGGGGGCAGAAGCAGCTGATGTGGCGCGCAGGTGCTGAGCTGGCGGGCGGCGAGTGGTGCGCTGACTCAGCCCGGAACTCCTGGAGGTCGTCCAGGAGCGAGTCCAGGGCTGACTCAGCGTTGTACCGCCTACCGCTTGCAGATGGGGCGGCTGATCTGCGGCTGCTCCTGTCCCTGCAACAAGGAACATCTTGGCTTCCGGCACCAACTTGCAGACAGCTATGTGATCATTCGAACACCAACTGCAGAGGTGCTGCTTGTCTGCAATTACACCTCTCCCACCCGCATGTTCCGGCTTGGAGTCTTCCACAGCATCCATAATTGTCACAAGGTCCGTCATGATGTAGAATCTACCCCATATGAGCATACATCACGATAGACAAAACAACCCCCATATGTGCTGCGGAAAGTTCCAAAGGCTACGCCATGTGAATAGCAGAGTTGGCTAGTACCGTGCCAAGGGGGTCTTTTGGGGTCTTACATGGTGGCAATGACTGTACTGGGGGCAGCTGTGGACTGCAGCTGCTGCTGTTGGTACATGGAGTAGGGCAGCAGGAACGCCTCCAGGCGCTGCAGCAGAGGCAGGCTGGCCCATATAGATATTGCTTGTATACGTACATCTGTCTTGGGCACTGCATTCCAATACATTAGATCAAGCTCCATGAGGAGTCTGCTACTTGCAGTGCCGTGCATTGCCCTGCAATGCCCTTTAATGGCAGACAATACGCCATTGATCATGGAAATTAAGCCCAGACAAGACAGCTTGCAGAGCATAGCAGCTGCCGCAGCCATAAGTCACTCTGCACTGCACATGATGAAGGGTATATAGATGAGCGGACTGGTGAGTGCAGTCTCAGAAGCGCACCTGTTGTACACTTCTGATCTGGCACAATCTGTACAGAGACTCCTGGTGTTCCAGCGCTTACTGCCTGAGTGCCGGCAATAGCCATGACAGGCCAGATCTGCGTAGCATGCAGAATTGTTAAACCTTGTTCTGGAATTCCCACACAAGGTGAGGCAAAGCACTCAGAGCAAGGCAGTGTATGCTACCTATTGCTGGCATGTCAAACACTACATTCTACAAGCCCCTGGTCATTCCTTGTGCATGCCCTGCCGTTTTACTCCACGTGTTGACTCAGCGCAGTGAGAAGGTGATAGCAGACTCACCTGGACTTGTGGATGCCCAGCAGAAACTGGCCCGCAGGACGCTGACAGGGCGGACATCTGGCTCATTGTGGAGCAGTACAGGGAGCGCTTGACGGGCAGCACGGAGACTCCCGCAAATGATGGTACAGGCCGCGGCCCCTCAGGAGCCGCAGGCAGCACGTCCGGCACTCTGATGGCCTGGAGCACAACCGAAATGCTCACTATTGTCAAAGACTGACGTCTGAGAACTCTATACCTTCCACATGCCAGCATGCTGCAGGTGGCAAAGCTTGACAGACCCAGACTGAATCCACCACGCAGCAAGACAACTTCTGTCAGCAGTGGAAAGAAGAGCAGAACATCATGTACAATGTACTGGATGTGCAGAGAGTCCCAGCTCTAATGTGCCACAAATGGGCAAGGATGCTGATTTAAGGCACACCTCGCGCAGCCTGGCTGCTGATGTGGCCATGTCTGAGGGCGCGGATGGCAGGTGCTCCACAGCTTCCAGCCGCCACAGGTGCACAGTCCCGCTCACGGCGCCCGCCGCACCAGCGCTGAAGTTGGCGCTGATGTCGCCGCACTCAGCCAGCAGATGGGCTCTGTAGTCGCAGTCTGTATCCTTTCCCTGTGTGCTGACCTGCAGGGGGTAGGGAGAGCGGCATTAGCATTAAGCATAAATCACCTGTTGAATGATGCAGGCGCTGCGCTCCAATAGGAGGTAAAGCTCAATCCTCTGATGCCCTGCTGAAATGTGAAACCAAGGGCTAAGCGCCTCCTTCTTGGCCCCTGGCAAGACAACAGTGCATTGCTGCGCAGGCCTTATACATGTGCTGTTAAAAGTTGACTTTCAAGGACAGGCTGGTGTAGCCAGCAACTGTGCGGACGAGAATAACAGGGTGGGGTAGTAGCTTGCCTGGATGGAGCAGCCAGGCGCCTCATCAGGGTACCACAGCACCAGCGACAGGTTGCTGGTGCGCCCGCTGACCTGCCAGCCCTGCTGCTGGGCGCATTCTGCGCTGCTACTGGGCAGTTCGGTTGCTGAGTGCGCCCTGCAGGAGAATACGCACAATCAGTGTTGTTGCATCTATTGCATTTGAGAGTGCCCTTTGGCATGCTGCCGGCTTTGCTATGCACTGCAGGTAAGGAGCTCCCTTCTACAAACTGGGAATTAGACGCACGATACAGCAGAGCTTGCCAGCTCATTACTTGACAACAACATCGCTGCTTGTGACAGCAGTTGCATGCTACAGGGCAGTGTGGCATAGCGGCTCAACGACAGCCTGAAGCAGGAGCTCTGCCAGGACAAGCTCCTGCTTCATGCCATCCATGAGGCTAATATGCCAGCTGACCGCTTGTAGTGTGTACATAGAACTGCAGGTTTCAAAGCTTCATCACAAGCAGCGACTGATGCTAGACTCCCAGGTGAAGCAGCATCATGTGCCACTGCACTTGGAGCAAAAGGCAGAGATCATTGGGCAGCTGGCTGGCGTTGGTAGCTGTGAGAGCGCTGGTCCATACATCTTATTTACTGAACTAAACAGTATGAGCATGTGACTTGCGGATTCTAGAGCGTGGTATCTCAACTGCCTGGTACACTGTAGAATTCCATGAAAGTGCAGAGGGCATGGCAGACAGTGTGAATTGCCTGCACATGTCTCTGGAGAGCCCTGTTGTGCCATGGGCCTCTACAAAACTGGGGAAGGCATGACAGACGCTTAGGACTTGCCTGGACATGTCGCCGGAGAGCTGGCCGCCGAGGGCGCTGGTGGCGCTGGCGAAGCTCTGGGTGCCCGCGCGGATGCTGGCGGCCGTGGTGGACATGAAGCTGGAGACGCTGCTGCGCACGCTGGCCACCGCGTCATAGAACTCCGTCGCGGAGCCGCCCTGCAAAGGCGCCAAATCCAGGCATTGGCCTAGGGCTATGTTGAGGTGTTCAGCACATAAGACTAACCTCAGAATCTACGACGAAAGTCGGCGCACAACCCTGCGCTCGGCCCTCTTTGGACGCATCGTTCTCTTCTCAGCAGCACAACAACCCGCTGATGAGCCCTTCATGCAGTTGAGAGTGTCATCAATGGAAAAGGGAATAGACGGTTTCTCTGCCTGGTATCACCTCGGTCAGGGTGCACACCAAGCGCATCAGCTAAGGCATTGGGAAAGGAGCAATCATCACCTCCTCGGTGTCTGCTCCAGGGCTGCCCTGGTTGTAGCCCCAGGACTTGGTCATGAACTCGGTCGCGAAGGCGGTGGTGTCCGGCAGGAGCATGCCCTCGATGATGGACCTGGTGGCTGGCGGCTGCCTGGCAGCTGCCTCAGCCTGCAGCGCAGCTTCCTGGGCTGCTGCAGCCGCCACTGCTGCATTGCTCTTTGCAGACTTGTCCAGGCATGCTCCCAGGTGCGCCAGAAGAGGCAGGTGGTGGGGATGCAGCTGTACCTGCAGTAGCATCAGCAAATCCCTTTCACACTCGACCTTGAAACGCATTATCAAACCACCTGGCAGACACGCCAGATGTATCGTTCTCATCAGCAAGCCCACCCTTACTTGCCGGACACTTAATGTCAGCACGAAAGCCCCTGCCTTGGGAAATGTATCACCATCTATGATGCGCCTGCGCTAGAACGCATGAAGCAGCGCTGCCAGATGCATGTGACAGGCAACAGGATGCCAAAGTTCGCACCTGTAAAGGGTCCAGTAGAAGCTCAGCGCCAATGTCAGGGTGCTGCTGCTCCTCGCTCTGCCATGTCAGCCTCAGGTCCAGGTGCCCTGTGCACCCTGCGCCAGCTGGGCTGCATATGATGACATGACTCCGGTCCCAATCAGGCTCCTCCTCGCTGCCTGTACGTCATACACAGGTGTAAATGGTATACTGATTGCCAGCATCTATAATTTGAGACAGTGCTCAAGGGGCATGTGCATCTGAAAGACAGAACATACGGTGATATCTCGGGCATGCCAGAACTGAACATTGCAATACTCAACCGCTAATTGTTTGATCTGAAAGACAGCAATCTCAAAGACAGGGCACACGACATTTCATGTCCTTACTAGAGCAGGTGCAATGACAATTACTCAAGTCCTACAAGGCCAAAGATGCTCATGCAGCCTCTCATGGATACAGATCAGCCAGCTACACACCAGGCTCTGCTGAAGACGGGGATTCCAGATGCTGCCTGAAAGGAGAATCCTTGCTGGAGGCCTGCTTGCTTACATTTGATGGACCCCGATCCTGCCGCGGCGTCTCTGCTGACCTGCATGACATAGAAAAGACGTGCCTTTAGCCAAAAAGATATGTCACAGAGCACCAGGTGGCATGGCATCTATGATATAAACCGCTGAGAGGGGAATATTGCCGTGAAGATGGGCTCAGATCCAAGTAAAGCATGACGTTGCTGACATCATCTCCTGACAGCAGCTTCAGAACCTTGACAGACCTAGCTTGCCAGACATCCAGATGCTTTACAGAGGGTAAAGGGCCATTCTCTGCCATCATATGCTTGCATGTGTGATGGAGAAACGCACTTGCGCCGGGGATCCCGCCAGTCAAGGACCTCATTCTCGTCGGCCATCTCTGACGCCGAAGCAGGCTGCGGCGGGGTTGTGGCAGGGGAGGAGCCAGTTCTGGCGCTGCCTTCGGGGCTCATGTTCCCAGGCTGCGCCAGGCTGGCTGTGCTGCACTCCAGGATCTGGCTGAAGGCTGAGGCATCTGGCTCCTGGATGGAGGGAGCCTGGAGCATAGCAGCACTACCGTTACGGAAGCCACATTCCCCGCGTCTTTCTTTTGCATTTGACGAGGAATATATATCTATATATATGTATATCTCACAGATGAAGTGCCTTTGCTAATTGACTTCCATGGTGCAGAGGGCCTGCTAGCTGCTGGGTTGATGACCTGCGTGGTGTCCTGCTAGAAGACATGCAGAGAGCTTGCATGGCAGGCATGGTCCTTGATGCAGAAGGATAGACAGAGCACTTCAGGCTTGAGCATGATTGTACCTCCTCAACATCCTCGAAGAGTTCCACAGTGAGACCTGTGAAGCTGAGGTGCTTCTTGAGCGCCACAGCAGGAGCCTGACCAGGCGCGCTGCCTGCTGGCATCGGTGCTTGCAGGGGAGGCGACGAGTCACCTGCACGCTCACACCCTGACCTTGCTCTACTCCTGCACAGGTACTGACCGTACAGACTCTCACGGCAAAAAAGGCGAGATGCAGTCCTGGGGCAGCATCAAGAGGCACATGCAGCGGCAAGGAACATTTTCTGCGCGAACGTCAGGGCCCATACCTGAGTACATCAGGCTGTCCAGGTGCAGGATGACCAGCGATGGCGGGCCTGCTGGGCCATTGACAGGTGGCAGCTCGATGCGCAGCGTGACGTGCTTCGCCTGCACAGTCACCATGCCTTGTCAAGGCGATATGTGTTTCTCAGCCTGAACTCAACCGGACTGCGCAGGATCCAAAGCATCGTGCATGGCGGTGTGAGCCGGAAAGATGCAGTGTCTCATCAATCTGCTGGCCTGAGTGCCTGGATAGGGCTTTAGCTGAAAAGGCATGAAGGCTGACCTGAAGCTGCAGGCGCTGCAGCACGACTTCTATGCCGCCAGCAATCAGCCGCACCCCGTCCATCACCGTGGCCTGCCCCAGCCCATAATCTGCCCAGCCCGGGTCCTGCCCACAGCCCGCCGCTGTACCCAGTGCTTCTTCTGCAGCGGGGTCCAACCCTGCGAGGCCTTTAAGACCTTAGTGTGATGCTCAATGCAGGGACTATGCAAATGCATGTCTCTCTCAGGACTATCATTGCATCTCCCAGAATGCGAAGTCCGAGGCAATTGCCCAGACCTTGCACATGGCAGCACACAATGATGGACACTGAGAGTACTTGCATAGTGTGCACCACTGGGGAGAGGTCAGGGTGTTACCAGGGTTGTAGGCAGACTTGCCATCAGTAGAGGCCTGAGGGGCCTTCTTGAGGGGCGTGCTGCGAGGCCGGATGGTGATCAGGGTCTCATCCAGGGTCAGGCTGACTGCCTGGCTGTACAGGCTTGTGAAGGGGATCTCCGCTCGCATGGCTCCCACATAGCCCGCAGCAATCTCCCAGTAAGGTGAGGCCTGCATCCCCATGACACATGTCATGAGGTGCTTGCAGGAAGTGAACGACTTCTGTCAGAACCTTATCCTGGTGATGCTGTCCATGATTCGTGCTTTTAGCGAAAGAGATGTTACGCTGATGAGTGTCTCCAGAGAACATGTGCTGTCCTGTCTGTGCTGACACTGGCCATGTAGCATGGAAAGCACGCCCTGGGTCATGCGATGTGACAGTCAGTGCTGTGTAGTGCGCAGGCCGTGCTGGAGGATGGTAGCAAAGCTCACCAGCTGAGCATCCAGGTAGTCTGTGTTGAGCAGAGCAGAGTGGATCTCCAGCGTGCCCGTCCCCAGGGACACGTTGAGCATTTCCAGGTCCACCTGCAACAACGTCATGTGTGTCCTTGCTAGAACCAGGGCTTCCATGTTGTTTTACTTGACCACGTCGTGCCATGCATGACTCTCCAGAGAGTGGGCAGGTGATGTACAGAAGCAGAGCACAGCAGGACATAGTCCTCAGGCATGCACATGACAGGCCATGACAGTGGCCAGGAAGCCTGCACACCTCATTCTGCAGAATGCTGCCCAGGTTCTTTTTCAGCAGGAATTTAAATGCCCGCTTGAGCAGCCAATCTGCCCCCATGTTGCCCAGCAGCGAAGTCATGCTGGACCGTGGTGGTCTATAGGCTCCTGTATGAGCGCAGCTACAGAGATCAGAAGAGCTGCATGACGCCAGCCAGGGCTTCAATGCTTGTAATGGCCAAAAGGGCTCGAGAGACCTGCTTGTACTGCTTCGTGAGACGTCTGTATGGGCTATGCGCTAGTGCGTTGGACAGCGCGTTGATCATTACCTTAAGTGAGTTGGAGTGCGGATTTTTGTTTGGCTCATTTCTTGGCGATTTGCCTGCACAGAGCAAACAACCATTCCAGAAACACTTACCTCCCCCAAAGCCCTTGACCTTGGTAGATTGCCTGGAGCCCCTAAGAGGGTGAACACACGTACTCAAAATCATATTCACGCACCTTAGATGCCTGGTGAGCAAGGCACGGGCTCTTGCATCCGTACAACGTCGAACCAGATAGGCAGAAGTGGAATACACGGTCGAGTACTATAAAGGGAATTGACCCGCGCTCACATACACATGGAATACTACATTGCCCTCCAATCAGCAGAGTAGTATGCACAGGACACAACATTCTGCCATCGACCGAGCCAACCTGAGAGAATAGTCACAATGACTATATGCCACCTCAGCCCTGCTGGACATGTGAGAGCTTCTGTGCTAGCTCTTGATTCCGTATGTCTTGGCAATCATTACAGTCGTACATATCAGGGACCAGTTCCCTTTCTCATGCATGTCGATGCACGCTCTGCTGTCAGACACATCTCCTGAAAACTTTCAGCTTCCTATAGCTTCGTCAGCCCTCAGAAAGGCAATACAGGGGTCCTTGTAGCCCCATTTCTCTGCTCTTCCAAACAGTGGATTGATGGAGGCCTCCAATGGTCTCAAGTCAGAGAATGGCCATCAAATCAAGGAGTTCAAGCTGGAGGTGATCGCGAGTGGCCGTATTACGTATTGCTAGGAGAGCCATCCCCCTTCGTATTGTCTTATTGGTGACGTCATTTCTGCAGAGATTCTTTGCCAAGTATGAGCTCACCTCCCCCTATGCGCTCTGCTCCAGCGATTGCGAGCCCCTCAGCATGTCGGAAGCCCTCGACCTGGCCGACGAGGAATGCAAGCAGATGTGAGGCCTCTGAAGACTGCAATCAATCAAAAAGCATTTTCCTATTCCCCCGAGAAAGTGAAGCCTGCCCGCACGGCGCAGTTGTATGTTTGGCATCCATGCTATAAGCATGGCATGCCCATGTGCAAGACTGTGCATGTCGCGTTTAGGACGTGAGCAGCTGTGATGGCTCCCATGTAGTGGGGGCTGAGAAGATGCCATCGATTGGGACGGGTAGAGCTTATAGGACAGGTCGGCCTCGCAGGTGGGAGCGTTTGGGCTTGGCATACACAGACCCTCAAGGCGCCCTACCCCTAAGACAGGAGATCTGCAAGCTGTACGAGACAGTCAGCACGGACGATGTGATCGTAGCAGCACCCCAGGAGCTCATCAACATGGCCTTCCACGCCATGCTGAGGCCTGGAGATCATGTGGTGTCCATGTTCCCCGGCTACCAGTCCCTGTATGAGATTGCGCGGCACAGTGGCTGCGATGTCTCCTTCTGGGAGCCAGAGGTGCAGAAGGATGGCAGCTTTGTCTTTCAGGTGACATGCTGAGCCCGTCCTGCATTCATTTGCGACTAGCGCTAGAATGGCTCAGGCAGCGCGCTGGCCCTACTCTTGTCAGCAATTGATTAAGATTGGACAGTAGTCATGATTCATGTTGCCAGATGAGGCATGGGACTCAGGGATTTAACGTGTGGCTGCAGGTGCAGCAGCTCAACAAACTGGTGACATCAAAGACCAGAGCTGTTGTAGTGAACTTCCCTCACAACCCGACGGGCGCCTTGCCCTCAAAGGCAGACTGGGCACAGATTGTGCAGCTTTGCAAGCAATCCAACGCCTATCTCTTCTCAGATGAGATGTACCGGTGACCTTGTCTACACCACAGCCTCACCTGACCATGTGAACCTCAGCGTCAGGCACAGGAGAGAATGCTGGCATTGTAGCGCACATAGCGTACAGTCCCACACAAGCGTGATGCCCCTCGCACATGAGATTATGCTTGTCTGGCATGGAACCACGTCCTCGAGTCCGATGAGCAGACGTTAAGGCAGTTGCAGTGGGGTTGATGGCTGGTCCATGCCCTTGCACAGGCTGCTAGAGAGGGATTCAGACAGCCGTCTCCCAGCAGCTGTGGATGCGTATGAGCGGGGCGTGTCACTCAGCGGCATGTCCAAGGCTTTTGGCATGCCGGGCATACGCATCGGGTGGCTGGCGCTGAAGGATGCTGACCTCATGCGCAGTCTGCAGCAGCTGCATGACTACAGCAGCATCTGCTCCAGTGCTCCCAGTGAGGTGTGCTCGACACCCATGCAGGGCTTGCTCCGGATCTCAAAGTACCCTGTGTGCCATGGCATTGGTTCCTGCTGCCTTCGCGTCACAGGCAGCCCCAGGCTCAAGAGATGTGCACAGTATGAGTATAGCTTGCTTGGTGCTTGAATCACACATATAGCTGGTATATTACTCGTATGGGAATGCCAATCAAACATTGGGATGTGTATGGGAAACCCTGGCCCTGATGGGGGCCAGGCATCTGATCAGCCCTAGGTGGCTGGAAGAGATGTAATGTTTTTCTCTCTCTCTCTCTGTAATGATGCACATGGGAGGGAGGACAGCAAGCGCGCAAAGCCTATCCCTGACATCGCTATTCAGGCTTGCCATTGTTCTCTTTCAGGTGCTTGCGCTGATTGGCCTGCGCGCTGCCAAGACCCTGGTGCAGCGGAATCTGGACATCATAGAGGCAAACGTGGCCCACTTCAGAGCCTTCTGTGAGCGCCACAGCAAAGTGATGGCCTTTGCCGCACCAGATGCAGGGAGCATAGCCTTTGCCCGATTGCTCACAGGGGAGCCAATTGAAGCCTTCTGTGTGCGGCTTGTCGAGGAGGCGGGTGAGGATCACCTGCTATATCACGGGGCAGCTTGTCTCACAATCCACGTCACTGCACTGCTTGTCAGCTTGATAATGTGGTCACCAGGGAGCCATCTTGCTGGTGTTTGCAGAACAGGTGGGAGGCTACAGGCCAGGGATGAGGGCACGAATGACATGCAGGTGTTCTACTATTGCCAGCCACTGTCTATGACCACGAGCCGTCCATCGCGAATGCAAGCTTCAGAGTGGGCCTGGGCAGGCGCAACATGCCAGAGTGCCTGAAAGTGCTGGAGGGCTTCCTAGAGAAGGACAGGCAGCGCAGCTTGCCAGGCCATGCAGATAGGCTGTGAGACAGTGTGCTCGGAATCCGACTTCTTTTGTGACCAGCGGTACAGCATGTGCTGCATGGAACCACCAAGTCACAGAGCCTGCATAAACGGACCCTCATGACTGACTTGTGCCTGCAATGCGGTGTGTTGAGGGGTGCCCCTCGTTGACGCAGTACGGATGTCTGCCTTTGTAAAGCAGGCGGGAAGCACGATACTCGCGCTAAAATTCTCAGCCGCTCGTTTGCGCTGCGCTGGTATGACGGAGGCTATTGTGACGTCACACTGGCGTCGGGCGGTGGAAGTTCCTTGTGGCTGGCGGACTTGGTCCCTCAAGCGTGCACTTTCATATCAGGAGATCGATGGGGGTTAGGAACCCGGTCCATGTTGGCGTTCTGAGGCCGCCACGCGTTGTCGATCGTTGCAGATCCCATCAGCAATCGGAGCTCGATCGCGTGATCGTCGTAACCGAGATGCACTGGGCAGCGTGGCCCGATATGGGCCGTCTGCCAAATGGCAGCAGTGACGCATCTCAGTTAGTCGAGCATTCTTAGCCGCAGGATGGCCGTGCCAGGTCAGCATGGGCGCGATGATTAGTAAACCCTAGGTTCGGCACCCTTCCAAATCTCTCGGTGTGATTCGGTGCTTCGATTGGCGAGTCTCACTCACAATACCCAGGCCGAGACGGCAGGCATCTGGTTCTAACGGCTCGTGGGAGTAAGGAGGCGCAAGTGACAGGGTCAGCGGGACAGGAACGCCATATATTTGCAGGCCTCCCTCTTGCAGCGCTTGCTCGCGAGAGACGTCAGTGCCCCTTGTCTAGACACAAGGGCCGGCTTGTCAGGCGCCGCTGTTGATACAAAATTGCCAACATGCCGGAGGACGCTCCGGACAGGACTCAGGTGAGACTCCGTGACTGACGCGTAAGCAAGTAGAGCGGCCGGCCGAGCCCCCCAGGTCACGGGAAATCCTGGCGGGATCGCTCGGCGGTGCGATATGAGCCTGATGCATCATCGTGACGCCCAGTTCACGCCGTGCTCGTGATGTGGGACTCCGTTACCAAAGTTTGTGTGTGGGCTTACAAGTTCTGCAATCTTGACCCCAAGCAGACCCATGGGTGCTGGGTCCCCTTCCTGACCCATTTCCGGCTGCTGCAGAGTGACTACAGCAATCAGTCTTCGGCGGATGATGAGAACTGGGAGCTCTTCAAGGCCGACGACTTCCGTATGTATTGTATGAAGGTGCCCACACCTGCCCTTCCTTCACCAGCATTTGGCAGCGGCCCGGCTTGGGTGGGGTTTAGCAGTATACATACAATGTGGCCTGCATCACCAGAGCCGTATGCTGTCGGGGAGCCTGCCCTTTGGGCGTGTGAATTTGTCATTTTCAATGAGCGATTGGGTCACCATCCAGTCCATTCAGGGGCCTGTCATACCGTGAGGTCTCCATTACCTTGTAGCCACTACTAGAGAGGCCTTCTTTCGGCTTCGCAGAGCATTCAGATTGTGACGCGCTTTCATGGAAGCGTTCCGTGTGACTTTATGCCTGCGCCTGATGCCTCATTTTTAGCCTTCCTAGCGGTCGAGGAGTACTCTGCACTGTGATATAATGAGTTAGGGCCTAGGACTGAGGCTGAGATCTCTACATCCACGCAGGTCCTGCCTTGCTCCAAGCGCTTCTGCCATGACTGGACAGTGTGCCCCTATGCTCACCCGGGAGAGAAGGCCAAGCGCCGGGATCCTAGGGTGCACTCTTACACCGGCATTGCTTGCCCCAACATGAAGAAGGTAGGCCACCAGCTGTCTACTTCCAGGTTCCACTGAGTGAGGCAACCACAGAATGACCATGACTGGCAGTATGCCTAGCAGCGTGAGACGCGCGTGGAGCACTCCTATCACCTTGCCTCAGCTGACGGGCATTGTATCTTTGTGCAGGATCAGGCGTGCGTGAGAGGAGACAACTGCCCATACGCTCACAATGTGTTTGAGTACTGGCTGCACCCGACCCGCTACCGCACACAGCTCTGTAATGATATGGAGAAATGCAATCGCAAGGTCCGGCCCGCCTTTCCAATAAGTCCCACCTGCAGCTCTTTACAGCTGCACCAATCAGCCATGGCTGTGCGGAGCCAGGGGTCATGCACATCTCGAGCTTGTCAATCTTGGCCTTCAGATGGTGGTCTGGCAAATTCCTGAGCACAGGCTGAATCATGCATGAGCTCATTTTGCATGGCGTGGGATTGTGTCCCATGCATGACACTGACTGACCCACCATATGTCTTCAATGCAAAGGTTCATATCAAGATAGCAGTCCACATGACCCTTTTAGAGCAGGGAATCAACAACGCACCATTCTGACAGGACCAATCTTTCTGTGCAGATTTGCTTCTTTGCCCACTCACCCGAGGAGGTGAGGCATCCCGCCACCAAGCCCTTCGTTCCCCCAGAGGCCCTAGCAGCCGCCACGACCAACGCCACGCTGGAGGCCGTGCGCAAGGCTGCCGCGGACAGCCAGAAGGAAGCCGCGAGCGCCTCGCTGGTCGACGCGCTGCTGAAGGCACATGCCGGCGACAACAGCCAGCTCCTGGCGCAGCTCGAGAACGTGCAGGGTGGCGTTCCTGGCTCCTCCCAGGTCAGCATCTCCATGCATCCCTCCCAGATGTGCATGCTTCTTCAGGCATCCATCTTCCTGAGCAGCTTTGTGCCCTCCAGGTTGAGCCTCCTGAGTGCTTTTGAGACTGGCTTTTGCCAGCATGCGTACAGGGTGCTGGCTGCGCGGGAGGAGGGGCTCACAATAACATGTGGCTTCATGGGGTGCCGTCAACATGCTGAATGGTCCTGAATTCTCGTGCAGGACTCGGCCCATCTCGTGGACGCCCTGACCACGCTGCTGCAGTCCTGCGGGCTGGTGCAGAGCCAGGAGAGCAGGAGCCAGTCCCGCCGCCGCAGCTTCTCTGACGGCATCAAGGTACACCCAGCCCCTCGCAAGCTACCTTTCGTCCTCCTCTCTCAATGCCATGTCTCAGCAGTCCTGCATACAGAAAGGTGGTATCATGTCTTGTGTTCAGTCAGCCGTGGATGAGAGCCAAAGGCATAAATGAGCATGACGGATGTGCAGGTGGGGCAGCGGCCGGCAAACATGGCCAAGGACGATCGCCTGGACATCTCGTCAGTGGGCAAGTGCCGCTCGGACCCCGCGCGCATGCGCGCCGGCAACAGGCAGCGCGGCCGCGGCCGCCACTCCCTGGACATCGGCCGCGACCTCAAGCGCGCCCCCACCATTGACGAGACGGCGCGGGCCTTGCATCCCCTCTCGCTTGCGCAAAGGCTGCCCCCATGACCCGGGATTAGCTCTCTGCGTTGGTGAAATTGCAGCTAGTCACGACATGACGGCGCATCCCTTGGACCTCTGTATTGATTTGGACCACCATGTTTGGGCGCCCTTGCAATCTGCTGATGATGTGGAGAGGACTCTCCGCAGGCAGCATGACTCATGCAAGGGAGTGACTGCAAGGTAGTCATGCATGCTGCTGAGTCTGGTGCTGTGTGCGCAGAAGCCTTGCCTGCCCACCATTGAGAGCCTGGTGAGCGCGCTGGCCGGCAGCAACGACTTCATGGCGAACCAGACAGCCTTCAGACAGGAGATGCCCAGCTGCAGCACCCCCTTCTCCTCCCCCGAGGAGATGGCCGCCTACTCTGCAGGTCTGCCAACCTGCCTTTTCCATGCAAGCTGAGATGTACTACGCGTATGCATAGTAGAGCAGCACCGAGTCTTCGACCTGTCTTAGCCTCTCTGCATGTTTTGCTTCCCCTGACACACCAGGGAACCAAGTCATGCCCGTCAATTGCCTTTCAGAGATTAGGCTCACCATGCTGCTTGACACGACACGCCTGTTGGAGCATGCTGTTAGACAGCTTGGTAACGTCCATGTCTGAACGGCACTTGTATGGGGATGAAAACTATGCTGCCTGTTGACCCCAGTTGAGTGCAAAGTATGAAGGGTGACCTGTGAATTGCAGGCGTGGCAGCTGCGCAGCAGATGATGATCAGCCCGGAGGACTTGCAGCAGCTGCTGCAGGCATCAGCTGCAACGCAGCAGCCCAACATGGACTGGAACGCCAATGCCGAGCTCATTCACCAGCTGCAGCAGATGCAGCAGGTAATGACCTCTTCAATTGATCCTTTAGTCAGTACATACTCATGTCTGCTAGGCTGCCAGCATGATGCAATGCTGAAGGAGGAATTTGTGGCCAGTGTAGGAATCACCTGTGACCTTAGTGATAGTCCATGTGGGCAAGTGTGAGAGCATGCTCGCTTTTACTCCTGCAGCCAGGTGTCTGATCCAATATCTGAATGTGCAGTCTGGGGAGAGTGCGCCAGCATGGCCGCCAGTGTACGGGCAGCGGCGCAGGCAGCAGGCGCCGCAGAACATGCCCCTGCCCATGCATGCGGCCGCCTCGCTGCGGGCGCATGCAGCCCTGACCGGCGAGCCCTGGCTCGGGGACGGCGTGTCCACAGGTAGGGCTGCCCAGTGCCCGGCCCTGCCCGAGACTGCCCTGCTGGCCCTGCAAAACCCCTTTGCGGGCGCTGCCCCTGGAGCCCATGGTGCCCAGCCCCTGCCCAGCGACTTTGCCGTGCTCTCAGGCCAGCAGGCGCAGCAGGGCCCCACCGAGTTTGAGGCCTACCTCCAGAGCCTGCCGCATGGGGATGACGTTTGGGGCAACACCTCCGGCATGGGGCTGGGCCACATGGGCTCCAAGGCTGAAGGCATGTTTTTGACGCCTGATTGTCCCGACATGTTTGCACCAGTTTCCCGTGTTTACCCAGTTTCCCGCGTTCCCCGGGTCACCATGTTTCCGCATCCCAACATGGCACTCATGCCCGTGTTATATCCGAAAGCGCCAGCCATGGGACGCATGTGAGTAGGCAGTGCACTGCTGCAGGTCCCGACTTCATGGGGCAGGCTCCGGAGCACATGCTGTACGACGGGCGCCCCAGCATGGACTCGAGGCGCTCCTCGGACTCCCACTACATGACCGCCCAGGAGTACCTGCCGTGTTGCGAGCCCATCGACGAGTACACCTCCATGCGAGCGTAAGCACCGTCACCTGTCCTCTCGCCTCTGATCTCCATTCGTGTCATTGTATGTTGTGTGATACCCGGGCTGACAGGACTTGAGACGTCATGTGCCAATAGGTCATTGCGGCATGATGTGTTGCCCTGCAACCCTTTTTCAAATGTAGGCGTCGGGAGGGCGGGTGCTGATAGGGATGGGGTGAGACATTGCCTTTGCCCAAATACAGATCCCGCAGGTCAGCTGAGGTCACTTGCTGCTGTGCAGGTCTATGGACGCTAACATGCGCATGTCGATAGACTCCATGCGCTCGGAAATCTCCCCCGGGCACACCCAGCACAGGCCGGCTGGCCACTCGCCTCCCACCGCTGACTACCGCAGCAGCTCCCTCTTCTCCCACTTTGGCAGCTATGGGGGTGTCAAAAACCCCCAGGCCCAGGGAGAGAACGCCCCATATGGCCACCAGGCCCAGGAGCAGCACTGAGCGCCAGCGCGGCGCAGCGCACGCTAAAGTGGCGCGCGTGGCGCTCGATGCTGCGCTCGAGAGTTCCAAAAGCGTTCCTCGGAGGTGAATGCAGCTACCGTGCTCCCCTTTCCGGGAGGCCTTGAGAGGGGCTCCTTGAAAAGGGCTGACACAGGAGGCGTGCAAGCCTGGGACTGGTGCACGGCATTCTTGGTGGACAGAAGGACGGAGTATCACAGGAGAAGGTATCTTGGCGGATCCCCACCTGCCCTCTAAGAGAGCGCGAGAGGGGACATGGGGGATTCTTGTCTCACTTGGGGGGATTCTTATGACATGACAGTCAGGGCGGCAGACGCCATGCCGAAGCGGTTTCTGAGCCGCTGCTGCTGGTCGCCCTCTAGGGAGGGGTGCGCGGCAGATAGGGAATCTCTTTTGAGGAGCCTGTTACAGACACCTTCAGGCTTGCCAACACAGAAGAGGCAGGGAGGGGTGACTCCCTGCGAATGCGGCCTGCCAGACCCAGACCGCCATTCAGACTCTGGAATTACACATGATCTATCAATCCCTTGCCTCACCAGACATTCAGCTGGTGAGAGGCAGACTTCGAACCATTCTTGATCTTTGGGAGTTGCTGTGTTGTTCCTGACAGCCTGACCTAGCTTGTTGTGGCGTGTCGGCAGCCTGAAACTCAAATCTTGATCCACTTTCCGGCTAGCAGCAGCAGTCTACAAGAGCAGGCAGGAGTATTTCACATGACGTGCGGCTAGATGTGTGAAACCACCGATGACAGGAGGATTCATCAAAACCAAATGAGAGCGCCACCATAGTTGCGGGGAGTATGGGCATTGAGCGGTACAGAGGAAGAGCATACTTGCGTAAGTCAACATATTCCATTTATTTCCAATGCTGGAGACAGGCAGCGGGCAGGTGCAAGTTAGGAGGGCCTGCTCCTAGTTCCTTTACGACGACCAAGCTTTATTTGGGGGTACTGTATCGAGGCACAAGACAGCAGCATTTCAGGGTGCCGGGGAAATTTGTTCAGGTGTGGGACCAAGGCACAGTCAGGCTGAAGCGTGTCCCATGTAGGTCTGGCACAAGTTGCCTGATCTGGCGTGTTACTCCCTTCCTGCCGCTGTTACATACACCTTTGGGGCCTTTCTGAGCACTGTGCACAACTCCAAATTTTGAGGCATCAGAAACGGGAGAGGCCTTGATGGCTGAGGGTGTCAGCAGCCAGACTAGCAGCAGGCATGCCTTTGAAGCAGGGTCCTGGCGAGAAGTACATAGGAACAGCCCATTTATGGCCGTGCAGCGCCTGTCAAAAATGTCTTGAGCAACACAGCCTACGAGCTTCCTGCAGTGTGCCCATTTCTTGGTGCCCAAAGTGTCACTGGGGCCATTTTATATCATTGTGCAGATGTATGCTTGCATGCATCTTCTGTAAGGCTGCAGCGGCAGCAGATGGCTTTGGAGGGAACTTATATTTCGCTATCTGTTGCACACACAAAGCATGACTGACCTTTTCGAGCCTATGCGCTCTTCCCAGGGAGTTGGAAGGGTTCTCATGCCAGCAAGACTTGCGACGCCAGTTCTGGCGCGACCGGGCATTCATCTGCAGGGGCGCCACGAGCTGCGCTTGTGCGCGCGCCACAACTCTCAACAGTACAGGAGAGGTTTTGCGGGCCATTCATTTCGTGGCAGGGGACTCCGTCTGTGGCTGGACATGCCTCTGAGAGGCTGTCAGCTCAGATGTGAATCTGGAGTCACTTTGGGCTACAGACCAGTAGGGTTGGAACTTTCATGTCAGCGGCCCGGCTAGCTACAATCGCAGATCCAGGATGCAGGCGTTTGGCGTGCACAGACACAGTTCTGTGTTGCGGCCCTTGCTTTGCATTGGGGATAGGGTCATGGCGTTGCAAAAGTGCCACCAGGGTCAGTAACTGGAGGAAAGTTTCGTACAGATTTTGAACCTTGCTTTGTTGCATGTCGGGGAAGCTTTGGATTTATGCACATTTGTAGTTAAGTTAGGTCTGGTATCTGTGACGCCTGCACGTGTATGCATCCCTGAACCTGCCATGCCTAGGGTTGTCCTGTAGTGTTCAGCAACGGGTGGTCCCATGTGATGTGTCTTCCTTTCAATACGTGCCGCTGCAATAGCGCTGTGTGAAGGTCGCGCAGCCGTGTAAATGCTTTACTGACAAGTTCATGACCATGACACCCAATATAAGCACAAGACTGGGATGTCTCCATGTGCACTTGTATACCTGGCAATGGACAGCGGAAATGTTCTGCAGAAGGCCTTTTCCAGACAGCCCCTCATAGCCTCCTGTCTCCATGAGATACACCCTGGCAAGCTGACATCAGCTCTCTCGTCATCACCTTTGACTGTTGACCGAGAAGTGACTCTCACCACAACTTGCCTCTAGAGCTGGGGTGGGACATGTATAGGTCTGAAAAGTCAGTGACGGGTCCTGACACACCAGAGGGTGGTAGCGGTCGCAAATCACCAGACCCAGAAGCGTGTGTGCTCCCTTGATCTGGCATGTCCAGGTCACAAATACTGGACGAGATGGAGCAGCACTTGTTAAATTGACTCCGAAGAGTATATCATGCCCATTGGCTATAACTGCTGGCAGATACATAAGGCTGGGCGCTCAACATAGGGCCGATGGAGGAGGACGACTTGAGGGAAGCTCTTGCGGAAAATGCGGCATCCCTCAAGGAGATAGATGAAGCACTAGCTACATCACCCACGGATGAAGACCTGATACAGGTCGGCGTCCGCCTCCCTGACGTAGGACATGCATGTGGGCCATCTCGTTGGGATGACTCTATTAAGGATACCACTATGGCCTTGTTTAGGTGAGGAGAGACCTGCAAGATGCCGGGGAAGGGCTCCTTGCCGCGTTGGCAGAGCAGGAGAGGGCGCCTGTGCCCACAGCAGACACTCCTTCCGGAGCTCTTCACCCACGTCCCAGTAGCAGTGCAGCCCCGCCTGCAGACAGCGCTGCTGTCCCAAGCAGTGCTGCAGAAGCACCCCAGCCAGCAGGCCCCTTGCATAGAGCCACAAGTTCACGTGGGTCATCTATTACAGGCAAGTGTCCTAGTCTCCAAGCATGGAGGGCGCGCCGTGTGAGCGCATTGGCAGCTAAAACATTGACTCCAAACAGCGGATAGTGCTGCACTGTCTTTCCTGCACGGCCCATATAGACTGCACATGATTGTTCCTGAGGGCCGTGATTGTGGGGTGCTCTCATCATCCTCTGTGCCTGGTGAGGGAGAGACTTTGGCACGCAAGAGAAGAGAAGCATAATGTTCCTGTGCTCCATGCAGAGCCTGACTTTCTGGCTTTGGCAAAGAGGCATCCTGACCTGGCTCCCCACGTCCGCCTAGGGCAGCAGGGCCGCGGGGTGATTGACTTCACAAACTTCGAAGCCGCCAGGTAAGATCATCCTGCATGCCTGGCGTCTCCTGCTCTGCATCGTCGTGCACTTCTCGGGAAACAGCGTATCTGGCACCTCTTTGCATGGTCATGTGATATACAGCCATGAGTTCACAAGGCATCCAGAATGAATATGGCGGGTATGGGAAGCGCCAGAAACATAGAGCATCCCTTGCAGGCAGCTGAATCGAGCCCTGCTGGCAGATGACTACGGGGTGAGTTGGTGGGTTCCGGACGGCCACCTCATACCGCCGGTCACCAATCGAGCCAACTACATCCACTGGCTGCACAGCCTGATCCCGCTCTGCCCAGGTCAGCCCACCATATGTGAGGGGATGTGAGAGGGGATCCTGCACACAGGACAGGCTTTAGCAGCGCCCAGTTTTGTAGTCTGCCCTTGGTCTGTCGAGTGGGTACGGCCTGAGCAAAGTCATACATCAATGCCCAGCTTTGAGGCCATCAAGTGCTTATGCCTTCACATCCCGAGAGAGCGCTGACAGACTACCAATCGTGTGCACTTTGACAGCATCTGACCTGGCTCATCGACAGTGCTGACAGATGGTGTGTCCAGCAGCCCAGGAGCATGTGAGGGTGCTGGACATTGGCTGCGGGGCGAATTTGATCTACCCGCTGCTGGGGGCGGCCATGCACGGCTGGCGCTTTGTGGGCGTCGACATCACTGACACAGCCATGGAGTGGGCCCAAAAGAATGCAGCCTCCAACCCACAGCTAGCGCACCTGGTTGAGATTAGGAGAGTCCCTTCAGAGGGCCTTGAGGCAGGTGTGCTGGCAACATGCACCCGTACATCTGCCTTGCTTGCAGACGCAAATGGCCCCTCGAAACACACCTAGCACTCTTGTCAAGAGGTGCTGATGCATTCTCGCTACTCCCATCTGGCGCATTAATTTGTCAGGTGCAGATCTGTAGGCACTGCTGCTGCAGGAGCATCCACACAATGTGCGCGTGTATCAGGTTGATCAAGCGATTGTGAGATGCTTTCGAACTGCTGCAGGGGTGCTGACTCCTGCAATCCAGGAGGGAGAGAGCTTCACGTTCACGATGTGCAACCCGCCCTTCTTTGAGAGCATGGAGGAGGCAGGCCAGAATCCCGCCACAGCCTTTTCAGGCACTGCTGCAGAGATGGTGTGCCCAGGCGGTGAGCTGGCCTTTGTCACGCGCATGGTCACAGACAGCCTCCAGCTCAAGGTGAGCCCAGACAGTCCAGACTTACAGTCAGTGTGCGATAGATGCGACTTTCAAAAGGGGGTGTGCCCAATGGAGCTGCTCATCCACATCATTCTGGCACATTGATGAGAATGGGTACTTCCGCTTTGTAGTTAGCATGGTGCTGTTGTCTACTGGACAGTGGATGGTGACGTGCTATCTCGTAGCTCAAGATCTCTAGAACATGCATTCCGCCCCTCAGCTTGCTCAAAAGGCCACGTACTGGCTTGCTGGCACAGAGCTCAAAGGCTTTCTGTTTCTTACAGCCTGTGAGTTTGCAGTAGGGTAGGGTGGCATGGTTTACTACGATGGTCGGCAAGAAGGAAACCCTGAAGAGGGTCAGGGCCATGCTGAATGCGCTTGGCGTCCCGGGCGTGCGCAGCACGCAGTTCACGCAGGGCCGCACACAGCGCTGGGGCCTTGCATGGTCCTTCAAGGCATCTCAGCAGGTTGCCAGGAAGCAGCCTGGGCAAGCTCTGACAGTGCCAAGGTACGAGAGCGCCCTACAGCAGCCTATCCTGAGCTGCACTGAGTACACCAGATTGGAACTACTCCTGCTTACATAGCTCCAAGGCACTGGAATGCAAACATGTGGAACAGCTCTAGGAGGAGTGCCCCGACAGGTTCCGGAAATCCTGCCTACCCTACAGATGGCAGCGTATGTGCTTCATAGCGTACATCAGGTTATGATCAGTGTGTTCTGTGCAGGACCAAGTACACCTTCAGCCTGACATACCCTAAGGGTGACCCAAGCAGGATCCTGAGCCTGTTGGCGTCAACAGTAGAGGCTCACAGCGGCACATTGGAGACAGATCTGCAAAAGTTCTCACTGAGCGCGTCTTTTCAGGAGCAGTCCGCCCCAGGTGAAAGTGCTGCGATGCCAGGAGGGATGCCACATGCAGCAGCATCTGACAGTGTGAAGGGAGAGGGTAGCATGGCCAACACCAGGCCTTCTAGCAAAGCCTCAAATGCCGCAGAAGACATTTCCATCAATAGGCATGTCAAAAGGCAGCGGACAGGCACAGTATATGGGGAGGGTCTTGGAAGGAGACAAGTGGATTTTCAGATGAGAATGTCATTGCGTCAGGAGAGTGCAGGTTCCTTTGTGATTCTTGCTGCCCTGCAGCAGGAGCAGCTGGCTGATACTGCCGCAGCTGCCGCATTCACTGCAAAATGCCATGCCATCCAGCAAGACATAGAGCAGCTTCTTTTGTCCATGCAGTGATGCCGGCAGCTATACACTGCCAAGTTGTCGCAGTATTGCATGAGCCTGTGAGTACAGTTGGTACTGGTCCATCTTACAGATCAGCAAGACGTCTGTACACTGTAAGGAACCCACAATGTTGTGCCCGCAAGAGCAGTTATCACTTTGTACGCTTAGTGTCTTTCTTGCTCTTCTTGTGGGTGGGCGGGCTTCTGCTGCGCTCCTTGCGCTTGTGCTTTGTCTTGTCATCCTTCTGGCGGTCAGGGGTCCGCTCCCTTGACCTGTCCCGCGTAGAGTACCTCTCCCTGGACCTCGATCTGTCCCTTGACTCATACGCATGCCTGCTCCTTGCCTTCTCTCTACTCCTGCTGCGGCTCCTGCTCCTCACCCTGCAGCAGATTCGCATTTATCACCTGTGACTTCTTTCCTTGCACATGACTAGTAGGCACACATGTGTTTATCAAACCCTGCCAGGCTAAGGGGTCCGGACAAAAGGGGCGAGATTGGCAATTACGTACACTCATGAGAGCAGGCTCGTACAGCTGTACTGCAGTGGAAAATGGGTTTTTGGCTGCACACCTGGCAGGCTCCCTACGCTCTGAGTCCCTGTCTCTACGGTCCCTGTCCCGGTCCCGCTCACGGCTGTCGCTCCTGCGGCGTTCCCTCTCTCTGCTCCTGCTTCTGCCGCGGTCTGCTCTCCTGTCCGCCTCCCTCTCTCGGCTTCTGCTGCGGCTTCTGCCCCTGTACCTGTCCTTCTCCCTATCCCTGCACCCAAGAGTCCATGCAAGGTTATGTTGCAGCGGAGGACGCAGGTGCAGGATGCACCAGGCACAATCGCAGAGCCGCACCAGAATATCTGGGCTGATACACCTGGGCTTCAACAGGACGTGAGGGCGCAAGAGCATTATGACAGATACAGAAAGGCATTTGGCAGTCAGGCACGCACCTGTCCCGCTCCCTTTCTCTATCCCTGTCCCTGTCTCTGTCCCTGCTGGCGGTGCGGCTTCTGGAGCGCTTGTGCTCGGCCTGGCGGCTGCTGCGCTCGCTGCGGGAGTCCCGCTCCCGCTCGGGCGCCTTCCTGTCCTTGCGGCCGTCGGTAGTCTCTGGCTCTACGCTGCGCTCCCGCTTCCGCTCAGAGCGCGCCTTCGCTGCTGAAGCGTCCCTGTCCTTGTCAGCCTCCTTATCCCTGTCCTTCCCCCTGCAAGCAGGAACAATCCTGTCAAAACAATCGACATCAGCGTCCACCACCGCGGTCTCATCTTGCCAAACAATCATATGCTAGTCAGCTGCTTGTGGTTCCTCTGTGACCTGTGGGCATGGGTCCAGTCGTGAATAGGGAACTATGGCTTCCCATTAGGCATTATCACTTGGAGGTCCAGGGCACAGCTCTGGTCCTGGCGGTGACTAGTCAAAGAGCTTCAGTGCGCACTTGGCCTTCTTGTCTGCATTTGCGTTCTCCTGAGCGGCGCGGCTGGCAAGCTCCTTCTCGGCCTCTGCCAGCAGCTGCGCGCGGTGCTCGGCCACCGCAGCGTCCATCTCTTCCTTTTCCATCCCGCTCTCTTCTAGTTCATCCCGGAACAGCATTGTGGCCACCTCCACCTGCGCATGCATCCAGGCATTCCTTAGCACATCCCACATGCACTGAAGGCTTCCGCTATTTCTGCCTCCTCCATGCCTCCTCAGTGTCATCAAGATGGGAGTGCTCAGAACCTGTCGCTCTTTTTGCACAGCACCACTGGCCCATGCCATCCTCAGCAGCTGACTGTGCTATGCAATGGTATCATATGAAGCACTCCATTTTGCAACCACTGTACTCCTCAAAAGTACCCGATCCAGGTCACCCCTGCCCGAACACTCTTCCAGGCAGACAGAGGTGAACGCAAGGTAAACAGGTCAGTAGTTATGCACATGCAGGTCGTACGTACCTGTCTCAAGCGCTGCCGCCGCGGCTCATCAACCTCTTCAGGCTTCTCTGCAGTGCCATTGATAGCGCTGCTGGCGCCTGATGCCCTGCTGTCAGAGTGGGCCAGGCTGCGGCTCTGCTGCAGGGACTTCAGATGCTCCGTGCTCTGGAGCCGTTCCAATGCCTCCTGTCACAGCGCACACAAGCTTTTGTCACTCTGTGCAAGATTCACACATGCCAATTTCCAACAAGATGGCAGCGTCAGGCGAGTTTGAAAGGTTTTCTGCTCAACAACAGAACAAGTTTGTTTCTTGGACTATGATAGGTAGTGCATGGCACCCAATATCTCCTCCGCCACTGGAATATTGCTGCTGAATATAAAAATACTTAGTGACACTCTTCAGACAGGAAGGCATGCTGGGCAGGACAGCACACCTGGGCTTTAGGGCTGGGCTTTGGGAGGATGTGGTCTGCCAAGGGGTCTGGCGGCGGAGAGGGGTCCTTCTGCTGCGCCAGCTTCTCATCAGCGTCATCAAAGATGTCATCTGTGTCCTTCTCGTCTCTGCAAACAGACCCATCACTCAGTTGGCTTACAATCTGGCAGCAGGTGTCAGTCAGAGCAGCACTTCTGCTCAGGTGATGGTTGTAGACAATATATAAGCTTGCATGGTGGGACCCAGATGCTGCGCTCATATTCTGTAGTCCTGCAACCTCTCTTTGGACCGTATGCGGTGCCAGACTTTTGCATAGGATCGAGATACACAGCTGAAGTCCTTCTGGCACTCTGCCATTGACAACACAGTGCTGAGCAGTGTGAAATAGCTTGCATGATATGGAATCTACAACACAGCCACACTGGGTGTGCCCCTTGCCATGTTCACCGGCCCCACACTCGGTGGCGTGGGTGTGAAGGACAACACTGTGACGTGTTTGCCACACTCAGGCCACCGCCAGTGGTGGCAGTTTACATGACGAGGCACACATGCATTGCGCCGTTTGTAAGGTTCACATGCTACACTGCTGAGCATGGCACCGCTCCACTCAAGAGCAGCCCACTTTGAAGCCACACGTTTGCAGGATCACCAGTCGAAGCATAACAAAGCAACTCTTGGCATCTACTCACCATCTGTCCCCAGCATCGCTGCCATGAGGGGAGGTAATGCATAGCAATGCACTTTCACCCATGCAAGCATGGCAGGTACTGACCCTGCTCTGGGAGGGAGCCCTCACTTGACTGCATTCTCGTCATCCTCGTTGTCATAGTCCACCAGGGACCACTTGGAGACAATGCTGGGCGCCTCTTCCTTTGTTTTGGGCTCCGCCTTGATGGCCGGCTGCGCTGCCTCGGGCTCCTCCTTGTGCACATCAAACACGCTGGGCGCCTGCTGTGCAGCCAGCTGCACAGACAGAAACGCAGCGCTCAGCAGACCTCAAAGCACCCTAGCAATGACACTGCTATGATGTAACACCTGCCTCTTCCTGTGCATGTCACACACGATGGGCGCCTACTGAGCAGCCAGCTGACCAGAATAAAAGCTCATATTGCATCTCTAGGTGAGTGGCAGCACGATTGAGTAATACTCCAGTCATGGCAACAGTGCTGGTTACCGGCATGACCCTGGTCACCATGTACCTATGAGGGATGCATGCAATGTGTCTGTTTGACTCATACAAATCCCTCATAGGCGCCTGCGAGCCTAGATCAGACAGGACCCAAGCACTGTCGCCGTGATTGGACTGTATACATATTGCAAACCCAGAGTTCCCACATGTGCCAACAGGGGTACACTGGCCATGTTCCGAGTAGACTATGGTGCAACTGCGTTCACACCCACTTCTGTTGGTGTCCTTCAGAGCAAGCAAGCAGAAAGGCTCACGTTTGCAGCAAGCTCCTCATGGTCAGCTTTTCTGGAGGCCTGGACCGCAGCCGCAGCCTCAGCCTTCACCGTGTCACCACTGAGGTACGCCCTCAGCGCCTGCAGCCTGCACATAGCAAGCATGCATCCCTCAGAGCTGTGCATCCCAACAAGCATCACACCCGCTCCTTAGGGCCGTTGGGCGTCAGAGATGCTCAGGTGACACAATGCCGTGTCTCACCCTTCCCACCACCATGTAGGATGCTCCACATGATAGGTCAGGAGTGTTTGAGTTACATCCTTCACTACATGGAGAAGAGCTCTTCAGCACTGAGTGCACGTGTTGCTGTGACTATTCTGCCATTGATCAAGGAGCGAAGGCATCACCTGCTGATCTGTGCAGCACGGCCGCCGCGCTTGGATAGGCCGCTGCGCCTGCAGCGGGTCTCCAGCTCCTCATCAGGCAACGCCTCCAGCTCAGCTGCCAGCTCTGCATTCTCCTCAGCGCCTGCTGCAGGGCCCCGCAGGAAGGTGGCCTGCATAGCGAAATACCTTGTGAGTCCTCTATACTGACATGTAGCAGACATCACTGCATTCTCCTGATTCCTAGAGGACCACCATGTTTTGGTGAGACTTCCTGGGTATTGCCTGGGATGTTGCTGATGCTCAGCTCTCACCACAATCAGAGACTGGGTCAGCCAAAGTGAGCTGATTGCATTTTAGGCAAGCGCTTTGAATACTTCATCTGCCATGCAACACAATGCTACAAGCATGGCCGAAGGGTACCTGCAGGCCGTTGATGTAGTCGTCGGAGAAGATGAACCAGGAGCGCCAGACGCGCAGCACACGCAGCACATAGCGCCTGAGTGATTCCTGCGCCATGCGGCTGTTCACGGTGCGGTACGTCTCCTGCACCCACACATGGACCCTTCCGTCTAACATCCTGAACAGTATGACTCATACTGAATGCAAGGAGAGCCCCATGTCTCTACAGAGAGACCTGCTTCAATTGACAAAGGTTAGCCATCCTCCACTTCCTTAAAGGGGGGACCAAGAGGTCACCTCTTCAAGATAAGTGGCGCCGGCCTACCTCAGCCAACTGTCTCACGACACATTACTAATGTAAAATATACTGCCACGTAGAATGTCAAGGCCAACCCTAATTCTAGGCAATTATGGATATATGGGCCACCTGGACACTCTTGTGCTCGTCAGGGAGGGCAGCATCTAGAAAAACAATAGCATGAAGCGTTGCGCTCAGGCAATCTGGTGCCTAGCAGAAGCAGGCAGTAGGTCTGACAGGTGGATCACCGCCCAAGGTCTGTATAGACCTGACCAGACAGGCGCACCTGGAGGCTCTCGAAGATGTCGGGGAGGGCGGCCTCCAGGAGGGAGCGGTAGCGCGAGGCGTTGCGCACGGGCGCCGTGGAGTTGTGCAGGATGTCGGAGGCCAGCAGCAGGCGCGCCACCTTGAGGGGCACCGGCGTCTCCGGCAGCGACAGCGCGTCCGTCAGCACTTCCACCACCTGCGCCCAGCACCAGTGCTCAGACGTAGATTCTTCAGCAAGCTGGATTACCTGTACTCCTTCGGTGCTGAGAGCTTCCAGCGTTATCATGGCATCCCGTCAGCACAGCTTTTGACATTTCGGCAAAAACGCTGTCCCCAGCCCATATCTAATGCCGCAGTCCTCATTGTTTCAGCTCTACAAGGCATTGCTGGCCCACCTGGAGAGGCTAACACATTTCGTGTAGGGTCTAGGCAAGAGGGCAGCAGCAAGAGCCTGTGGGGCTGTCAGACTGTACCTATGCATGTACGAGTTCCAGCACATCATGCCCAAAGGGGGGACCCTACCTCTGTGGCGCTCTCAGCATTGTCAAGAGCAAAGACCATGGCGTTGCAGATGTCGGTCCTGGACACGGTGATGGCCCGCAGCAGGTCCTCAAACCTGCAGGCCATGACCCATTGCATCAGACTGTTGAACGTCCCAGCAACACCACTACTGCTCTGAGCTAGGAGCACGAGACAGCAAGAGCTGCTAGGATTGCATAGAGGGACCAGCCTACACAGCCGCTTGCAGACAGGGAGCCTGAGCAGGGAGGCTCACCGGTCTCGCTGCAGATCGGGCAGTGGCTTGTCCTTGTCCTTTGCCTCTCCACCTCGCTGAGCTGCTGTCTGGTGCGAGCCATCGGCCACCATCATTGTTGGGGGCACCCACCTGCACCCAAACGCTCTCTTTAGTACTCATTCAGTACAGTATCCAATGGCCTAAAGCCCTCCACATACTTCTGAGTTTATTGTGAGGCGTGATTAAAGCCCTGAAGGGGCCGCTGATCCGCATCAGAACCAGGACATCATGGGCTTCAGCAAGGCACACAAGGGTATCTGTTACCCAAGCTTGAAGCGAAAATCAATCTGGTTCTCAAGCAGTCAAGCTGGCAAGCAGGATGTGCTGAGTTCTGCATCAAGGATTTTACCTAGGGCCTCCTTCTACCATGATGAAGGGCTCAATGCGCCAGCACTTCAGGGTGTCCCCGCTCGACAGGCTGAACAGGCGCCACCTGCAATGCGCACACGACAGGCCTGTGATTGTTTCCTCCAACTACCACCTATCCTCACAATGGCGTATGTCCTCTGACATGTATATGAGCCTGCCTATCAAAGCTATGTCAGCGTGCTGGCACAGACAGCTTGCAGAGAGTGGGAACATCCAGCAGAGGCTGTTGCATGCACTGAAGCAAGCCAGCGATGAGGCCGTACCTGTAGTAGGCATGCTCCGGGGAGCGAAGGTCAAACAGGAAGGAAAACTCAGGGTTAGCTCCTTGGGCAGACATGGCTGCCATCTCAAATCTGCAGCCGTCTGAGACCACATAGCTGGCCAGGGAGTCGATCAGGAACCTGACCCGCAGGTCTTTTGGCATCTCAATCTTGATGTCCGGCCCTGCATAGCACCACCAGCAGACTCTTTCAGACAACGTCTCTGGTTCTCCACCATGTCAGACACAGCAAACTCGCAGAGCGTCAGATGCGCTGCGAATGTATACCAGAACCAGCAGACGTGTTGTGCATAGCTTTCTGGTTTTGTTGCCATGTAGGACACTGCAAATCTGCATAGCATCAGATGCGCTGTGACTGGTGAGTGCTATGCCCAACATGACATGCTGCCGCTGCATGCGCCCTGGGAAACGAGGCGCCCCTGAAACGCTGATTTCATGTGCAATGCAGACTTGGGAAGCCGCTCATTGTTGTTGAGCATGAGTGAGTGAGTGTGTCTGAGGCTGACACTGTGACTCACCGACAGGCTTGACGCTGTCATCCTTGTGGGGGTCAGTCCACGGGGGCGCCGCATCCACCCCCGGCGGCGGCACCGCAGCCCCGGAGGGTTTCAGGGGAGCCGAGCTGATACCCACAGACTCCGCAGTGTACAGGGGCGCGGGCGGGATCACAATGGACTTGCCCCACCCAATCTTGAGCTCCAGGTCGTGCAGCAGGATGCCATTCAGCTCCGCCTTTGCTCTGTCTGCGCCTGCCCGAGTCTGCGGAGCAGACGAAAGGTTACTACATCACACATAGACCTAGTCTGCGGAGCAAGACAAAAGGCACTACTTCACACATAGCCCCTACACTGTAATGTACTTCCTGCACGCACCTGAGCATGCACATACCCAAGAATGTATACCACGGTAGCTGTTCTTCAGGAGTGCGGGAGGACAGAAGGTATAAAGGCTTCTGCTGCCTGGGCCCCATGCAGACAGTCACAAAGTGCCAGGATCAGCCAGCTTGCAATCTTTTCTGCAGGTACCACTGTGTCGAGATGATGATGCCAGTGACATCCACGCTTTGTGTAAGTCCCTGCAGGAGGGGACCGCACCATGAAGGCGACAAAGCCGCAGTTGCGGCCTCTGCGGCGCTGGTCGTCATCTCGGGGCCACATGATCTTGACGCTGGCAATCCCCCCGAAGCGCACAAACTCTCTCTTCAGCATCTGCGAGTGCCAGCCCATGTCACTGGAAGACGCAGAAAGCTTCTCACGACTGGCTAGGAGAAGCATACTCTGTCGAGTTCAAGGACCAGGGCAGCTTTCAAGATCTGGTATTCAGAAACACTCAGGGTGCACACTCATCACACTACATTTTAACATGCAGGAAAAAGCGCAGGACCATAAGGGGCGCCCTTGACAGCATAACAGACAGCACCCAAAGGCCTGTATTATAGGCACTTGGATAGCAGCTTCATCAGCGGGCAAATTTTGGGATGAAGGAACAGGTGGGTATCCTGGATTACATGTGTAGGGAGGGGGGCACCTCTTCGTCCACAGTGGGGGCCAGGTTCCCTACGTACAGGTTGGTAGTGTAGGGGTCCCCATCATCGAAGGATCCCAGGCCGTCGTCCTCGTAGGTGACGCCATACTCGCGGCGCATGCGCTGGCGCTCTTCGCGGGCCTCCTGCTCCCTAAATAGACGCCCCAGAGTGCCAAGCATGTCAGTCGCCTGATGCCTTTCAACCTTTGCAGATGGCTTTCTTGCTGAACATCATCTGTATCTGAGTCTGAGCCCAAGCCTGACAGCAAAGGGAAACAAAATCTCTGCCACAGCAGACTACTCAGGACACTGCTGATTCTGATTGCGTTGCACATTGCTGTATGACTGCGACAGGCAACACAGCCAGTACAGGACAGAGCAGATGCTGGTCTGCAGAGGTATACGATTTGGCCTATTCATGACAGCCCACTCCATCTATAGCCTCCCTAAGAGGCTATCTGCACCATCCGCCTGAGAAGCAAGGAAGCCCTGCCCAGCGGGTCGGGCCGGGCAGGGTAGCAGACTTTGGCCATACCGCTTCAAGTTCTCCAGCATTACGTCAATGTTGCGAGGCTTGCCCCCTCGCTCACTCTGCGAGGAGCCTGCTGAAGGAGGCATCGCCCCAGAGTCACTCTGGAATATTAAACATCACCCGCTGTCAGTCCTCTGTATGTGCTTAGCGCAGGTCAGGGCATGCCAATCTCAAGTGCGCAGCAGCCTGCAGGCAGGGCTGTGAAGTGGCCAGGCTGGCGCAGACAGCACAGGGCTGCCGCATAGCTTGCTCACCCCGCCAAGTCTTGAGCTGATGGCTGCCGCCGCAGCCGCAGCTCCCGTGTGGGGATTTGTCTGGGCATTTATGGCGGCTGCAAGGTTTGGCGGTAGGAAAGATGGTACATACTTGCTGGATTTCTGCCCAAGACCTGAAAGTGACTACAGCCTGTCAGTGACTCCTACCCACTGCTGAGTGATGCTAGCCCTGGACAGGCGGTGCACAGCTGTAGGCATGCCTGTATATGAGCTGTTGATTCGGGCAGGGAGAGCGTGCCTGCGCTACTTGCAGAGCTTCCCGGCTGTATGACACCGCCGCGGGTGAAGGACTTCTTAGATGCCTTCTGCTCAGGCTCATCCCCGAAGGACTCAACAAATTCGTCGTAGAGCTTTCTGGCGTCTTCCTCTTCTTTCTGCATCCAGATCAATTGAGTTGAGGCGTGTAATGACAGACATGCTGCCGCAACCATCTGAAGTAAGCTCTCACAGGATGGAACTTTGATGGCTTGCTCAGCTCGCCATGATCTGAGTCGGATACTCACCCTTTTCCTCTCCTCTTCCTGTTCTTTGTGCTTCTGCGAGTGTAAAAAGACATCTCAGCACCTCTTTGACATCCATAGTGAGCTGCCCCACAGACAATAGCGACATTTGCAGTACAGATCGCCTCCATGGGAGCTACCAACCTGGAACGGAGTCTTCTTCCGCCCCATCGGGAACGAAAAGCTGTCCTTCCCCATTTACTCAATCCCTCAAAGGCACGATATGTACAAAGCTAATCTTCGTGCCATCCCATGAAACCACATCATGTGTCTCTCATTACCGCTTGCTATCAGCGCGTGACCAGGATGATCGATTGTCCCTGTCTAAGCGGTTCTCTTGAAACGAATCTATCTAGAAAGGAGACGCATCCAAACATGCTAACATGAAGGGCTTTCAGCTGCAAAAATGAGGCAGAGCGGCGCAGAGCGGCGTTCCCCTCTAGAATGGAGAAACTGCCAGTTGTCATTGCAGCACTTGAAGCACAAAAATGTGAGCTGGCCTGCTGCATAACACCATCGAGGGGCACAGCTGGACCATCACATTGCCTTTGCAGAGCTGCGCGCACTGACAGCAGCGATCGGGCACCCGGCAATACTTTGGCAAAAACGCACACAGCCTGTGAACAGGTGGTCATGGTCCGCAGACATTAGCGGGGCAGGAAGGATTGCCAAATGATGGCTTATATAGGTTGTATGCATTTGATACCCTTGGGGCCGTGCGCCTGTTGATCGTTCCGCTAAGGGTGGATCCGGTACAGACGTATCTCCAGGAGTAGCTTCCGTGCAACGTACGCAGAAAGCAGTCAATCCAGCACCGACGAAAAGCGTGCAGCAAGACTTGTTTTGCCGAGGAGCCAACGCAGATGGCCCCCTGGGGCCGTGGCTCATTGGAGTGCCTGGCCTTGCTCATTATAGCAGCACTCACAGGCAGCCACTGCAGCCCAGTAAATCCGACATCGAAGGGCTCTGGCAGAGCTCGGCATCACATCAGGGAGCATCACGTCCCGCGCATCATCCATCAGTCCTGGAAAGACAACAATGTACCTGAAGGCTTCAAGCCCTGGCAGGAAAGCTGGAAGAGGAATCACCCAGGGTGGGAGTACAGGTGAGGGCAGCTCTCACAAGCATTGCAGTAAGTCACATTGCTCTTGCACAAAGGTGTTGCTTCCAGTCTTGATAAATGGCAATGCTTCCCGCTATGACTAAGGCGGACCAATTTCTATTTGCATACAGCATCAGGCAGAGACACTGTTGTTGTCACTGAAGAGCAATGAATCTTGCAGATTATGGACGGATGAGGACAACTACAATCTCATAAAGGACCATTACGCGTGGTTCCTGGACACGTATGAGTCCCTGTCAAAACCTGTGATGAAGGCTGACAGCGCGAGGTACCTGTACATGTACCACATGGGAGGTGAGGATCCACCCCTCCAGGAAAGTCAGATCATTGCACCATCATAACACAACAACCTGAGCATTACCATGACTGCTTTGCACGTAGCGCTGTTTGGCTGATCTTGCGCTGCTAACTCCAGTATCATGCGGGGCTGCTGCAGCTCAGCTGAGCAGCTCAGTGGGACTGCCGAGCACCCACAGATCGAGAGCCGGCACCACTCTGCAATGTGGGTGACCCACTGTCAGCTGGCTGAGGGTGCGAGTGACTTGCAGGGGTCTATGCGGATCTAGACTTTGAGAGTTTGAGGAACCTGGAGGATGTGCTGGCGGGGCAGCAGGTAGTGCTGGCGGAGATGACGGATGAGGACTGGGATCAGGCCATCCCGAACGCCTGGCTGGCGTCCGAGAAGGGCCACCCCTTCTGGCTGTTTTGCATACAGCAGATCATCAAGGCGTCTGGGTCATGCGCTGCCACCAACACGGACAGGCGAGCGCCCAGTTACAACATCCTCCCTGACATGTGCCACTAATGTACAGGATATTGTGGCAATGCAGATGTCTGGCAGATATGTGACTGGAACTCTCGAGCTGCTGTGTGTCAAGTATGGGCACACACTGCACGGAGTCAAAATAGTGGGTTTACAGAGTTGCAAGTTGGTGATGAGATTTGAAGGGTGGCATGTGCCTGCAGGTGGGATTGGCTGGAGGCGACGACAGGGCCGGTGATGTTGTTCCATGCCGTGCAAGCCTACAAGGCTGTGTACCCCAAAGCGCCTGGCCTGAACATCCTCAAGCCGGGGCTGATCTACCCCATCGACTGGAGGCGAACTGTGTGGGGCCCCAATGACGGCCCAGGTATGTCATGCCACCTGCACACCCGCCCTACAAACACTCTGTGCCATCATCAGCCGGCTTGGATGACATCCTGTAGCATGACGCTTCAGGATTCTTGGCTCAAAAGCATGTCTCATCAAGTGCCTGGAGTATGCACTGTCCTGTAAGAGCATCTATGGCATCAGCTTCTCAGCAGAGCGCTGGAACGGTGCTCAGCTGCCAGCCTGCAGCTTCCCCGCTCGGCCACCGGCTTCCTTGCGCAGCAGGTGCTGAGAGCAGATGTGCGATGCAGGTGATGAGTTCAGCGTCTGCAACCCGCCCCACCCCTATTTCAACGAGGAGGGCTGCAAGGCGCGATTCCCTCAGGCCTACGCCATCACCTACTGGACGCACACCTGGTGATTGGAGCCTGGTCAGGCTTCGACAGCATGTATTGGCACCCTACTTTGGGAGGCTGCCGGCAGGAGCATGGGGCACATAGGCATCCCATAATCATGGCAGCATCACTAGCATATATCATCCTCTGTTGCACGCATGGAGAGGGCTCAGGAATTCGCAGAACGTAAGAGACCCTTGTTGAGGGATGCAAGCAGCAGCACGACTCACCGCGCCAATGAATGGCCGTGTCTGTGGACGAGCAGCTTTGCTCGAGCTAGCTGCACAGCAGTAGCATAGGGTGAGCATACAGCAGGAAGGGGGCAGCCCAAGTGTCAAGGCAAGTTCTGGGAGTCTCTGAGAGAGAGCTGCAGACACATACGTAGAGCAAGTCATGTCACACCACTCTGTCAGGACAGCATAGCCACAGCTTTGCTGGGCTCCTGCCTCCTTGACAGGGCTCTAAACGCGCGGATCACCAAAAAGAAGTCTTTCAGTGGCTGCTTCTGCTGGTCCTTCTTGTCTCACATTGGCAGTCCTGGGTTCCAAACTCATTCTGATGCAGTTGGTATTCATTTAGCTGGTGCGCATGCTAACGTAATGTAGGGGCTGCTGTCTTCTGAGTCAGCGAGTCGAGAAGTTCTGACACTCTTAGAGTAGCAAAGCTGCTGGCGAATGCCTTCAAGACCTACCGACTTGGTACATTTGATGAACAAGCTGAGATCTTCATTGCAGATGAGACAGCCTTTATGCTGGTCTAGGTTCCTGCTGACAGACCTACCCCGCAAGTGAGCCTAGTAAGTTTGAACAAGTTCCTCGCACATAAGGCTTAAAGTGCTGGCAGGTTTGCAAATGAAGTATTGCACTTGAAACAGAGATGATGCTCTCTTTATTGCTAACAAGCCAGGCCTGGGCTTGGAGCAAGTGCTATAGTGGTTTCAATACAAATGTAATGATTGTGCCGGGAGCGCGCAGAGCTGTTCCAACAATGCCACTTTCATGATAGAAGGATGACAAGAGACTGCCCATAAAATGCCACTGTGCTTACACCTCCCCTTCCCGGGTCTTCATGATCAATTGCTGCAGACTGTGCAGTGCAGGGGCAGCACCGCTGACCTGATGATGCGCAATTCTGCAGTTCACGCAAACTCTTGTGGATATGATGTTTTGTGTAGATGAACAGTTCCAATGGCAGACGTGCAGGGGGTGTTTGTCGCGTGCAGAGAGGCTTCAGGGACTCAGGCTCGGATGACGGTAAGATGGATGAGGGCAAACACATTGGACGTTCTAAGCAATACAAAGGGCGACTAGACAATTAGGTATGTACTCGTTTGACCTCCAGAGGAAGCTGTCAAAAGTCCTGTACGGATGAGGAGCCCATGTGCAGATGCTTACCTGCTGGGAGGGAGGTATAGGAGCTTTACTGCCACCTATGGGTGCATCTGGGAGACTCGTACATCCAGCTGCGGGTGCAAGCCAGGAAGTCAGGCTGCCCAGCATTGAGTTGTGCCATATCGTGCGCATCACAGCCAGATTCGGAGCTAGCGGTGTCGAGAGCTCTGTCACCTGTCGTTATACAAGGTGTCGCCTGTCTTGCGCAGCTCCCTCAATACATTCTCATGAATAGCTGCACATGGGGAGTACGTCAGCCTGGGGCACCTCAAGACGAGATACAGGAAGAGC